>JAOSBP010000206.1:1165893-1177664 GCA_027563825.1 Erythroxylum mucronatum
CTTGAAGATGCATGTCCAGGTCTTGTTGCGCTTGATCTCTCCTCAAATAATCTTTCTGGTTCTGTCCCTCCTGGTTTTGCTTCGTGCACTTCATTGGAATCTCTTGATATTTCTTCTAACAACTTCACTGGTGAATTGCCTGTTGATACTTTCTTGAAAATGAGTAGCTTGCAGATTCTTGATTTGTCATATAATGGTTTCGTTGGTGGTTTGCCCGATTCTTTGTCAAAGCTTACCAGTTTGAAGACCCTGGATCTGAGCTCTAATAATCTGTCTGGGTCCATTCCTGCTGTGATATGTCAGGATCCAAGTAACAACTTGAAAGAGCTTTATCTTCAAAATAATTTGCTTACTGGGTATATTCCTGCGACTCTGAGCAACTGTTCACAGCTAACTGCACTCCATTTGAGTTTTAATTACCTCACCGGGACTATTCCTGCAAGCTTGGGATCACTCTCTAAGCTTCGAGACTTGAAGCTTTGGTTCAACAAGCTTAATGGAGAAATCCCACCGCAGATAATGAACATAAGGACCTTGGAGACCTTGATTCTAGACTTCAACGAGCTGACCGGAGTGATACCTCCTGGTATTAGCAATTGCATCAACTTGAACTGGATCTCATTGTCCAACAATAGGTTGACTGGTGTAATTCCAGCATCCATTGGGCAACTTTCAAACCTCGCAATTCTTAAGCTAAGCAACAACTCGCTCTTCGGTAGTATCCCGCCGCAGCTGGGAGATTGTCGAAGCTTGATTTGGTTGGATCTCAATACCAACTACTTGAATGGGACAATCCCGCCGGAGCTGTTTAAACAGTCTGGCAACATCGCGGTTAATTTTATCACCGGAAAGAGGTATGTGTATCTAAAGAATGAGAAAAGTGAACTATGCCATGGGGAAGGTAATTTGCTAGAGTTTGCAGGAATCAGAGCAGAACGGTTGGATAGAATCTCCACGAGGCACCCCTGCAACTTCACTAGAGTATATGGTGGTCACACTCAGCCCACGTTTAACGATAATGGATCAATGATCTTTCTTGATCTTTCATACAATTTGCTGTCTGGCAGTATTCCAAAGAAGATTGGTACTATGTCCTATCTCTATATCTTGAATTTGGGTCACAATAGTATTGAGGGAAACATTCCAGAGGAGCTTGGGAACTTGAAGGGCCTTAACATTCTTGACCTCTCTAGCAATAGGCTTCAAGGCATGATTCCTCAGTCTCTGACCGAACTTTCGTTGCTTACTGAAATCGATATGTCTAACAATGATCTCACGGGAATGATTCCTGAAATGGGTCAGTTTGAAACGTTTTCAGCTCGCAATTTTATCAATAACTCAGGCCTCTGTGGGATTCCTCTTCCTCCGTGTGGAGCAGGTTCAGCGACTGGAGCAAATTCAGGGCATCAGAAGTCTCACCGACGACAAGCGTCTCTGGCGGGGAGCGTAGCAATGGGATTGTTGTTCTCCCTTTTCTGCATCTTTGCCTTCATTATTGTTTATGTGGAAATGAAGAAAAGAAAGAAAAAGAAGGATTCAACCCTTGACGTGTATATCGACAGCCACTCGCATTCCGGCACTGCAACTACTAACTGGAAGCTAACTGGTTTTCGCGAAGCTGTAAGCATCAATCTTTCCACATTTGAGAAGTCCCTACGGAAGCTTACTTTTCCAGACCTTCTTGAAGCCACAAATGGCTTCCATAACGATAGCCTTATAGGCTCTGGAGGTTTTGGGGATGTGTACAAGGCGCAACTTAAAGATGGGAGTATTGTAGCCATAAAGAAACTGATACATATTAGTGGACAGGGTGATAGGGAATTCATGGCAGAAATGGAAACTATTGGGAAAATCAAGCATCGGAATCTCGTTCCGCTTCTTGGCTACTGCAAGGTTGGAGAAGAGCGGCTATTGGTCTACGAGTATATGAAGTTTGGAAGCTTGGAAGATGTTTTGCATGATCAGAAGAAATCTGGGATCAAACTGAACTGGGCTGCAAGGAGAAAGATTGCCATTGGTGCTGCCAGAGGATTGGCTTTTCTCCACCATAATTGTACCCCCCATATCATTCATAGAGACATGAAATCAAGCAATGTCTTGCTTGATGAGAACTTGGAGGCCCGGGTCTCAGATTTCGGAATGGCAAGGCTCATGAGTGCAATGGATACACATTTGAGTGTTAGCACATTGGCAGGCACACCCGGCTACGTCCCTCCTGAATACTACCAGAGCTTCAGATGTTCCACTAGAGGTGATGTTTATAGTTATGGTGTTGTCCTGCTGGAGTTGCTAACTGGGAAAAGACCAACAGATTCAGCCGATTTCGGAGACAACAATCTTGTGGGGTGGGTGAAACAGCATGCTAAGTTGAAGATAACTGATGTTTTTGATCCAGTCCTCATGAAAGAGGATCCAAGCCTTAAGATAGAGCTTCTACAACACTTAAATGTAGCTTGTTTGTGTTTAGACGACCGACCGTGGAGACGACCCACAATTATTCAAGTCATGGCAATGTTCAAAGAGATCCAAGCAGGTTCCGGCATTGACTCGCAATCCACCATTGCCACGGAAGACGGAGGTTTTAGCACAATCGAAATGGTAGATATGACCATAAAAGAAGCTCCTGAACTATGCAAGCAGTAGTAGGTGGAAGGGAAACAAAGTTGCCAATCAGTTTTCCTGTGAATTCTTTGATTGAAAGAAAATTTTCCCACATCATTGCCATTTTCCATCAGAAAATTGCTCCTCCTCTTCCTCCTCCTGTATCTCCTACCATTTAATGTATGTATCCTCCTCCGGTGTACCTCTTGGAATTGGAAAACTCAATGTTATTTTATACGTAAGAGAAAAGGGTTGTTTTATCTTTGTTATAAACGTGTAAATATACACTTCTTGAGTTGTTATTCCCTTTCTTTTGCTTCATTCATGAGCCTTTTCCTTTTCATTTTCCATGGAGTCTTTGGATTCAGAGTCTGGTAAAGAAAAAAAAGAAAACCATCTCTGACATCATCTGTGATAGTGACTAAGTGAAGGGTCCTTTTGGCACTTTATTCAGTCTGCTTTATTTGTTCTCATTCTTTCTTTCTTCCTTTCTTCCCTTCTTCAATGACACACTAAATCCTGTCCTATGAATACCAAAAAAAAGTATGTCATCATCCAGTTCTCATCTGAACGAATAAAAATTATTTTTAACACTTAAGTTATTACGATGAAATGGTTATTTAACATGAAATCAGAGATTTTATAATTAAGTGATCGTGAGTTCAAATCTTATCACCTATTTATTATTAAGCACAAGATAGAGTAAGCTTATACAAGTTTTAAGTTCAAAAGGTTTTTACTTGAAAGAGTATGCTAGTGAATATATAAAATCAATTAAGTTGATTTTACACAATCATTTAAGTTATTGTAATAAAATGACCGCTTAATAATAATAATTAATTTTACGAGCTAATAAGCCATTCTACTCCATTATGCACGTCAATGGGAAGCAAGCACTGAGGAGTGAGGAGGGACCATCTCCAACTGTGGTCTTAATCTCGTAATTAAACCGTACACGTGAAATTTGGCATTTGCTTTATTATTATTATTTGTTTAAAAGTAATTTTCGTAGAAAGCAAATTGCTTACACTTTGTCCCTTTTTTCACAGACACTGTACAATGACCGGTTCCTCCTCTTGACCATGCACATGCCATTGCTGGTTTTGAGTTTCCTTTCTTTTGCTAGAACGTGTGTATTGAGAGTGACTGTGTGTGCTTTTCTTGTTTTTTAGATATTTTATTTTAACGTCTCGCAAAAATTGAATCTATAAATATTCATGAAACAAGATAAATACAAAATAACGGAAACAGGCATTTTAAACCCGAAAAAAGTAAGCTAATAGAATTGAAGAAAGCTAATAAATTTAACAAACCAATTTAGTAAATTTGGTTTTTTATTTTATATAGTATTATTTAATTGTATTTATTATATTTTGTTAATCCTTAATTGTACTATTCGTAATTAAGGGGAAAAAAAAGAGTTCAGGTGTAGGAAACTAGGAATGGGTGTAGTAGATAGGGGGAGGTGAACAACGAAAGCGCGAACTTTGGCTGTGGGTGTATACACAGGAACATAATATTCAAAGGGACAAAACAGTGCGTGCGTGAGAAAGAGGTTGTTGGTTATTAGCTAAGATATGTGTGGTGGAGGTAGGGTAATCTGTAGCTTTCACCAGAACACGCGCAGGGTGGGGTGACACGTGGGCCATTGGGCAACCTGGATTTGTCAGAGACCTTACCCTACAACGTCCCTTCCTATAATACACTGCGCTCTCCATCTGGTCCCGCCCGTAAATCTGACCCAACCCACCCGCACAATCTGTGATTGTCTGATTGATTGCCTAAGGAAAATAAAATTTCTACTCTATAAAAAGTCTAAATTAAGACGATATATATATGTGTGTATTAATGTGTATATATATATTTGGTGTGGTTTCAAATAAGGTTAATTACAAAAAAAAACCTAAAATTTTGTCAATTTTTTAATTATATCCCGAACTATAAAAAGTAGCAATAAAATGTTTAAACTTTCAATTTTTCAGTTCTAGCCTGAAGTTCAAAAAATAACAATAAACTACTCAAACTTTTAATTTGATTAATTCTAGCTCGATGTTAGTATTTCCGTTAAATTTGCTGATGTAACTTGCTACACGTTTTAGAAACCTCAATTATTAATACACGTCAGTCAAAATTAACACAACAAATGAAAATTAATGAAACGATGTCATTTAATCACATAATTAAAATGAAATCAGATTACACAGTCCTGACGATCTTACGCTTTGATTTCAATTTTTTCTCTCGACACCCTCACCCTTCTATGTTCAGATTATATAACTCCGACGCCCTCACACTAAAGGCATCAAAATAACGAACTAAAAACAAAAAAACTTACTAATATAGTGCGCTATAATGCAAGAATAATTTAGAGTATCAGACAAACAAGCATAAAACAAAGGATCGAGGATATTGGGAGAACAACTGATAACGTCGGGTTAGAATTGAAGAAAATTGAAAGCTTGAACATTTTATTGCACTTTTTAAAGTTTAGGTTATAATTAAAGAAATTGAAAGTTTGAGCATTTTATTACTTTTTAAAGTTCGGGCTATAATTAAAAAATTGATAAAAGTTTGAACAATTTTTTTTCAATTTTGTATAAATCATATCAAAAAATATTTTTGTAAATGTAATTAATATATAGATATTCATGTAGTATTTATTAGCTACATAACATTAGCAAAAATAATATTTTATTTTGTTTTATTTAAAATTAAAAAGTCATTCACTAAATATATTATTTATAAATAAATCAACTAATTTTATCATTTTTTTATTAAATTTGATTAAACCTAAAATAGCTATACAAACTCTTGAATGTTACACAAACAATTAAGCCAAATGATGACTCGTTCTATAATTAGAATTAATCTAAAATTAACTTAGGATGTAGACTTAAATTGAGAAAATAAAAAATAGGACTTATTGAATTGTTTTGGAACACAATCCCAGTTCAACCTAATCAAACCTAATCTAGGTTTTGGAAGATATTTTGTTTTGGAAGATATTTTGTTCTAAGTCATAGTTTCACATGAACCAATCCAACTAATTGATTGAAACATCAACCTCTTTGAGATAATGTAATTGGACTTTGACTTAATTAATATATTTCGATTATGACAGATATAAAATTGTTATCTTAATTTAAAAAATATATTAACCAAATTGTTACAATATCAATTAAAATATAATATTTTATGTGACAATGTGTATTAACTAAAAATATTATATTTATCATAAAATATTTTTAATTTTGCATTTGAAATCTAATTTTTTTTATATTTTTAAAAATAAAAATTCAAATTTATTTAATAAGGTTCAATTAAAATTAGTTAAATTAAAAAATTTAAATGTTCAAACATTTTAAAAGTATAAAAAGACTTTTTTAAAAAATAGGATTTTTTGTAAATGTGATCATATTTGAAGGGTCACAGACTCACTGCCGTCGGTTTCCTTAGCGTGTGGAGCCCACCATCTGTGTGGGAACATCACGGTCACGACTCACGAGAGCGTCGTCGTCGTCTTCATACGCAAAGTTAGCACCCTGCGTACGTGTGCATTGTATGCCGCTTTCTGGGACTGGGCCCTCCCTCTTTAATCAGCTGCCAGGTCAGCGTCAGTAATCGACACTCAATGGGTAATGGCCTGATGCGGTCCGCTTGTGGGGGCCCAGCATCTAAATCAGCTAATTTGATTGTTCCCTAACTAATCCTATCTAACCAGTCGGTTGACCATTATCAGCCCCAATCTCCAAATTAGGTGTGATTGGGATCAGTTCTTCTGTTGGATGTTCTATTAAATCTTATTCACATATTTATATAAACTTTACATAAATGTAGTGACGGAGTCAGAAATTTAATATATGAGAGTTCAAATATTTATTTTTTTAAATTTTGAGAAGCCTAGTACACCACTGATCCTTCAATAATTCTGTCCTTATATATATATATATATTAAAAATAATTTTTTTAAAAACTTTGGGGGGCCAATGCACCCATATAGCTCCATGTAATTCCGTCGGTACATAAATGTATGAATGAAATATAATAAAACATAGTTAGAACAGAGTAACTAGAATAGAAAATTTGTTCCGGTGCTAATTCGCTTATGACTTGTAGAAAGAGTTAAAATTTTCTGAAACTAAAAAACAATTTAAATAAAATAGAAAACTTATGGTTAAAATAACATTTTTATATAATAAAAATAAAATTGAGCCATAAAAGGTGGGGAATTAAGAAAGGCCACCCAATCCTTTTTCAAGTCACGAAGAAGATCTTGCGATTGGCCACTTCTTCAGGCCCTTCCATACAAATTTTTAGTAACTACAAAATAATAAATATAAATGACCAAAAGGTTCAATTTCCAATGTCACACGCGAGAACCTTCAATTTACCAAATCACACGTGTGGGAATCTGACCAGATAAGCCCCGGGCAGCAGACATCAGCCGGGCAGTGTATGGGGGCAAGCGGGGCACAGCAAATAATTGAACTCTCGGGTAAGCATAGCAACACCGTCTCTTTCTACACTCGGCGCCAAGTATTTTTATTCTCCTGCCTTAGTTTAATTTTTTTATTAAAAAAGAAGTATTTTAGGTAATTTTAATAATATTTATATTTAAAAACTGAAATTAAAATAGTTTGTAGTTTAAAATTTTTAAAAGTTTCAAAATTTTATATAACTTCTCAATTTTCTAAAACAATATTTCTCTTAAATTTTAATTAAAATAATGATGAAAAGTATATGATATAAATATTATACTTAAATCAATCCAATAACGCTTACACAATAAATCAGACAAAGTTTTAAATTAGAATTGAATTAATAAATTTAATTTAAATCAATAGTTTATTATAATAAGCCTTAAGTTATTAATTTATATTTAAAATAACTAATTATGATTAGTTTTTATCATTATTACCTTTTACTTAAAATCTCGCTGAAGTATAGGAACGAAAAAGTTAATAGTATGCAATCTTACTCCTACATAATAGAGAGGCTGATTCTGATAAACTCACGTACAATACATCGTGACAATACTATAAAAATATAAATAAATGTGCAAACATATGTGATTAGTTTTAAGAACTAAATTAAATTACTTTATTGATAATACCTAGCAATCTCATATATGATATTTCTATTATGGGTGTTTTATTGTAATTTTTTTAATTGAAGTCTAAAAAATATTTTTTAAATTATAACTAATTTTTAATAATTTTAAATATTATTAAAAAATTTAAAGTATAAAGAATTATATATCTTAAAATTATAAGGATTATTGTGTAAATACGAGGAAATGAGTGTACGTGTAAGGTCAGCTGAAAAGCATCGTTCTTCTTCTTCCTCATCCTTTCCTTTCTGTGTGGGTAGATGGATCTGCCCACGTGCGGCGACCCATGAGCGGGCCCCACCACACATCATGTGGATAAAGATGTAAAAATAATAACAATCATTGAAAAAGAAACTCGTTAAAAGCGACGGTCTCTATTCGTTATTTAATGTTTTGGTATACAATACACGCGCGCTCGGTTAACGCGCCGATTTTTTAAAAGGGCTTCACAAAATTCCAGACCCGGTCAAGCTCCGCTTTTAACGAGTCGTCGTCCCCCAAACGGTCACGCGCTCCATTAATTTTATAGACGTGAGAGCAGACTATCGTGTACTCTTTCGCAGACCATAAAGCTCTAGTGTGAGCGAGTGATGATCACACTTGATGTAGTTTTCCCAAAACAGTGAACCCTTCTTGAGTTGGGAGTTGGGACCAGTGGTAAATGTGACATTTAACCTCTCACTATGGATAGGTTGAGAACGACATAATTTAGCATATATTTTACAGAATTTAAGGAAGAGTTCCTTGAAATCAGGGTTTGAACGTGCATGTCACGAGGGACCACGTGCCGCTCTCCGGTGGCCATGCATGGTCTGGCAAGTGGCATCTCGCTCTCTTTTTTCTTTTTCTTTTTAAATTTCTTTTTCTTGTATCGAGGAGGTCTTTCTTAGCTTCTTCGTGAGGTGGGACTAACAATTTTTCTTCTTCATAATTTTGGTTTATTTTTTATTTAAATGTCGTATTTAGTTTAACATAATATAAAGCTTTTATTGATTAAAATATGTAATTAGGCTCTTCTCTGTTTATAATAAAGCGATTTAAGCAACTTCTTTATATATATATATATATATTCTTTTGAAAAATAAATATATCCAGTAAAAAAGACTTCCGGTTTTACGAAAGTTTAAAAAGGGCCATAATAATTATAACCTTTTTTTATATTTAAAAAAAAATATTGTTCCTGTAACTTAAACTTGTGACCTTATGATTATAAGGGCGAAATATTTAATACTTAATTTATGCTAATATAACAGGGATTTAATTAGACTCCACAAGTAGAATAAGGATTAAGCACTAAAGCTTATTTTAAATGTTCACATCATAATTTATCAATATAGATTCAAATTAAAGACTAAAATTAATGATAAAAACTTTTTTAAGTTACATAATTTAGAATTAGTTAAAGAAATTGATATAATTTAATAATTTATTTATTTAATACTATAATTTATGAACATGACCTTATAATTTATTTAAAACACTACCTATTAATCAACTTTACTTTATTAAGTTAATTAAAATTATAGTCCTTATGTAAATAATTATTTTACTAAATAGTGAATTACATGAATTTCTGAACAAATCATACCGACATTTAATTAAAAATTATGATAAGTTAGTTTGTTCAATATATTTTGATTAATTGATTTAATTTGTATTAATAAAATTACACAAAACTAATTTGAATGCGCAAATAAAACATTAATCTCTACCGTACGTAGTATGCACCAAACCAATCGTGCTTCATGAATTATCATTATTCAACAGTCCAAATAATTTGCTGTCTATGAATTGTCACCATTGCCATTATTGTACTCCAACAAGGAAACAGCTAGGGCAGTCGGAGGATGGTGTCCCTCCCAAAATCAGAAGCCATGCAATTATAATTTGTATGAGCTGGTTAAATAATTTATTTAAAATACGTAATTTATAAATTAAATATATTTAAAAGTATACCCTTCAAAAATTTATTTGTTATAAAAAATTAAATTTAAAATTATGAATTATAAATATTAACTTAATAATGACAAAATCTACTCATAGGTTAGTAAAGTGAGTGGTTCGATGTTTGGTACGTATACGACTGACTGCTTCAAAACCCTATCTCTTTAAGTCAGGCATTTGAATATAAATGAAAGGGTTGTGCATTTCCATGTTAAAGTTATGGATATTTGCACCAGAATAATCGAAAAAACTCCCTCTTTCTCTCCTTCTATGAATCTGTTTTAAATTGGCACACCTTTGTAGGTTTTTGGATTTTCTTCGGGACAACATTTGCTGGTGCAGGTGATATTCAGGCTTATAAGTTATAACCCTAACAATGTTGTTGATTTGGTTCATTAAACTAAACTAAAACTTCCTAACACTTCTCTTCTATTACCGTGCATTGTTATAAGATCCTTGCACTTATATATATAAAAAGGTTAATTAATTTATAGTTTTATTTTAAAATTAATTACTATCTCTTTATTTTATTATTTATTTGTTATATAAAATTTGGTACATTTTATTAAGTTTTATCTATTTAAATGGCTGTTTTATCAAATAACTTAAGCTTTTGTGTGAGGTCAACTTAATTAGTTTTATATATTCACTAACACACCCTCTCAAGTGAAAGCCCTTTGGTCTTGAAATTTGCATAGACTTACTCTATCTTGTGCTGAATAATAGGTGGGTGGTAGGATTTGAGCTCACGACCACTTGGTCACAAAGTCTCTGATACCATATTAAATGACCGTTCCATCACAATAGCTTAAATTTTTGTGTAAGGCCAACTTAATTGGTTTTATATATTCACTGACATATCTATTTATAACATTGAAATAATTCCATCTTTGAGCCAAAGTTAGATAAAGAATTAGAAATGTGTTTAAAAGAATAACTGATAATATTTAAAATATAAAAAACATTTTATACTATTGTTTGTGCATGTAAGTATGAGTTATTCAATACTAACGTACATAAACCTTAAAATTATATTTATATATAACTCACTTCATATGTCTCTTTTTAATGTGAGATCCCTTTACTTGTGAATTTTCAATATTTTCTCTGCATAAGTGGATTCATCCATATCAAACTAATTCCCTCTCGACTCAAAACTCACATGAAGTCATTTCAGTCACTCCATAAATTACCCACTTATCCGACCCAAATTTATAGATTTCTATTTATCGGACTTCGCCAACCTAGCTCTCATGCTAGCAAAGGTTTTGAGGGAGCTTAGGGAAAAAATGGACAAGATCCAAGTGAACTTAGATATAACTAAGACATTATATCTCGACTTAATAAAACTTTAAGGTAACGAGTTATGAGTTATATTGTAGTATATAACTCATTTTATCCGTATGTCTTTTTCTTACCTAAGATAACTCCATTTATGAATTCCTAAAATACATAAGTTGAGAGATTTTCTATATAAAAAACACACTACTATTTACATGCAAGTTGAGGAATGAGACAATGAGACAGGAACTTGCCTTAATTTACTAGGTACTGTGTCCTAATTGAGCATTCCCAAATGTGCATAATATACTTGTTTTATAGCAATAACGTGATTTCACTTCTCTTGCCACTAGTACTAACTTAATACTATATATTTAATTTCCTCGCCAACCTCAACAATTTTGACTGAGATTTTGTTGCAATCGCAATGAACCTAACTCTTTGCCTATTCACACACACATCGTTCGTATCTCAATGTTACAAAAATCACAAGAAAACGTGGGGCAGTACATTGAATTGAATAATGAATCTTGAAAGGACGTGAACATCGTCCATGTACAGATTTACAAGCACAACTCATTCTTTGGACAACGTCTTAGACCCTCTCGATCTGTGTTCTTAGATGCTTTTGAATTAGACAAAACATGCCCAAAAATAAATAAATACAATAAATACAATAACCCATTTATAATAATAATTAGTGACAGTGACGGAATTAGGAATTTAAGATAGGAGGGTCCAAATAAAATATAGATTTCACAAAAATTTTCATATCAAAATTAAATAAAAAATAAAGTTTTATTAAGAATATAAAATAGTTAAAATTACAATGATC
>JAOSBP010000206.1:1180674-1201419 GCA_027563825.1 Erythroxylum mucronatum
ATGAAAATGATACTTCGTGTAGTCTACATATATCGCTGCCGCAAAAGTCTAGTAATAAATACGTACACGGGAAGCACAGAAAAGATCGTGAAAGAGTTGTCCAAGAGGGCCTGACCTGAAGAGGAGCTTTCCTTGGATGGCACAAATACCCCTAGGCCTTTGTAAACATTGACCCAAAAATTTACACTGACCAATTTTCTGGTTTGCAAAACACTCCTCTAAGGCCCAGATTCATCTAAGGCCCTATACATAGGTTGCTCATTGAACTGGAGACACCGATACAGTAATATTTAAAGACATTCTTTATCTTTGCCAGTCAGTTGTAAATATTAGTCTTTTTGAACTAATCCTAAATATAAGCAATATTAAAAATATCCCTTATTGTTTGAACCAATTGTAAATATAAGCAATATTAAACGTATTCGTTATCGAACCAAAATATTTATACTTAATTAATTTTTTTTTTGTTGTGTCCTAGGAGGGTCCCAATTATGAGAAGACACCTTTAAACCATCCACATCCAAACTAGTCTCTGCTTGAGCAGGTAAGTCCCTTGCGGGAGGCAAAGCTCTAGCTCCAAGTTTTAAATAACTGCATACATGAAGGTGATTCGAACTCACGCAGCCTCACTAAAATCAAGAAAGCTCCTTACTCACTAAAGTCAAGAAAGCTCCTTACTAACTCACTTGCGCCCTAGAGTTTTCTTTCAATATTAATATATAATCTTGTTGATTCATGGTCATGTTTTGCGTTAAAAAGTAATAAAAAATTTATATATGGAATTATATGTATTAAATTAAAATGGAGTTGAGAACAATAGGTCGTGAGCTAAGAAGAAGCCTACTTACATGAGATGTTTGGAAGTCGTGAAGGTCAATGGAACCCTCGAATTGAAACAGAAAAAAACGAACTAGAGACTCCAATTGGCAGATTAAGTGAAAGCCCAAATAAAAAGACAAAGAAAGAATCAATCATCAATGAGTTTGAATTTTCTGTCCGTCTTATTCTATTTCATAAATCTCAGTTATTTATTAATGTAAATCTTACATAGGTCTCGCATAAATAAATGCAAGACTCGCATAAATAAATAGTTGAGAATTATGTAACAAAATAAGATACCGTAATATTAGACAGAAGATACGTCCGATCATCAATCGTCAATGCTTCTCTAAATTTACAAACCCGAAGTGCAAGTGCCAAGTTCTGGTGTTGGTTATTAGTTTATCAGATAACGAGAGTATGCATGTAATTAAAGGCCTAAGAAACACGGCCTCCTCGTACGCACATCAGTTTCACTCTTTATTCTGCCATGTCCTTACACTACCAAATACCAGAAAAAGCTTAGAGTTAGTCTAAAAGAAGTTGTTGAGCTGAGACGGAGCCTCTGAATCTTCAAGATCATGCGACGGTGAATGTACATGTCTCCCTTCGTAGGTTGTTATCACCATCCTCGGATCCTCCGCTAACCTTTCCACCCTTTTCTTTACTCTGCAGTTGTCTTGTGTGCAACGATAGTAGCTCCTGCATGCATGCAAAAATCAGTTTATAAATGGTGAAATTGATACTGATACAGAGAAGGAAAGTTATATATAAACTTACTTTCGCCTAATTCAATTTCTCCCCGAACCCTCTTAAAACCTTGTGATTAAACCTAACATAACTTATAAACAATGGGTGGCCATGCATGAAAAGGATGAACTTTTGAATCAACCTAGACCCTACTCAATCCAACTGTATCTCTGGAGCTCCATCTGTTCATCTTTATCCATGTTGGTTTGGTTAAGAGCACGCCTAAAACAGTAAAACTACAATGTTTTTACTTATAAAGTCTCGGGAACCTGTGGACAAAGACTTGTACTGCGTATAAAAGTTCAACATTTATGAGATGAATGGTAGCTTTTAGTCGAGAGCCACCACATCAAGCAAAGTTTGCAAGAAGTTGGGAACTCTTTTAAGGTTGTTATTGTTAATGTTTAAATCAACAATGTAAGATAGTTTCCCCCATAGTTATAATAACAAATCGATAATGTATACTTCCAAACTACAGAAAACCAACTCCAATCCGTTAATAAGTTAACTTTCTGATCAATAATTGTAAAAGAATGTTCATGGTTTTATCAGCTTTACCTTACATATCCTAACAAAGATAATTTTTCTGAACTATTGTACTGTACCTAAAAAGCAACACTCAAACCCAAAAAATTAGGGTGAATCCAAGAGTTTTATCATATCTAACTTTTACGATTTGCTCAATGATCTTCTACTTTCCTCATTGATCAAGTGTTTCTCATCTTACTTTCTTTTTTTTAAGAGGGTCATAATAATTACTTCTTTTTGGACGAAACCATATCAGCTATTTTAAAGTGTCAATGATGGATAGTATTCTCATTGCTACTGACCAATCTATCAATCAAAATCTCCTGCACAGAGCATATGTAGAGCCTAAAAAGTAATCAAGTCAACAAGAATAATGATAATGTGTGAAAAAGAGAGCTTGAAGTGGGAAGGAGGGGACATAGATCATGCATTATGGATTACAACTAGGAAAGATAATGAATTATGCATCGTCTTAAATTCGAATTGTCAGATCGTTATTGCGATTTGCAGTTCTAACTCGTAATTTATAATTTAAAACATGAATATATGCAAATACGTTAATTTTTGTATATGATATCATACCGGTTTTGAAGAGATATACAGAAGAAAAATAGATGTAAGCTTTGAATTGAGTTGTCCAACCTTGGATGCTGTGTGTTCTTTACCACTTTCTGGCCGTACTTCCTCCACTTGTAACCATCATCTAGCACATCAACATCGCTCATAGTCTTGAAGCAAAACCTTGGCTCTCTTACCTTTCTTCTTGCTTTGATCTTCTTCATCTTCGTCGCAGAAACTCCAAGATGATTGTCTCCACCACTTCTTTTGCTTCCTACACACTCGCCTACTTCTCCTCCCCATGCCCTGAACAACATTTAATGATACGACTTCTCATTAAAATAGATAGACAGAGAAAGAGAAAGCAGAGAAAGAGAGAGAGATAGAGGACAATATGAGTGTGAACATCTGCATGTAAATAATGAGTTCGTCTTGTAGATTGTGGAAAGAATAAGATTCCATAGTTAAAGAATCATTCAGTAGCTGTTCATATCCTTATGTCATCTTCAAAATCCTTAGCTTTTGGATGATCTGATATATATATTTTTTATTTATCAAAAAATAACATTGATTCATGTCGTTCATATGGCGACGGAGGTGAACAAGAACACAAACGACGAAATAACAGAAGTTTAACAGTCAAAAGAGGACGTTTACCAGAGATTTGCACTAGATCTTTGCAAGGAAAGATGATGGGTTCTTCCTAAATCGGAAGATATATCATCCCTTTGCTTCAAAGTGGACGATGAGAGTAGGGTTTCGTTGAGATCAGTGGTAAGTGAAGAAGGTAAACAGAAGCTTTTGAGAGATTGGTGGCAATTTCCCAATTGAGTAAACGACAAGTTCGAAGGAAAAGAGAAGGAACCCATTTGCGTAGACATCTCTGGCTCCTCGAACAAGCATTGATTTAGCATGGCTTGTGATGTAGCCGCCATATCTATCTCCTTCTCTCCAGAGGCAAAAAGAAAGGTTATAACGAAGAAGGTTAGCACCTTTTTATACGTAAAAACCGAAAACGAAAACTCTGTCTAGGTTAAGTTACAAAGCTTAAACAACTTCAAACATGGAGTTGTTGTCTCTCTCAAAACTTTCGTAGAAGATAGATATGAGAATCCAAGATCCTATATTAAGCCACCAACCGCTTTTCTTTTTTACTCTATCGCCTCTCCTGCCACTCCTTTTAACCTCTATCTTCTGTAGTGTGCAAAAGTAAAGATTTTTCATTTTATTCCTTTATATAATAATATATATATATGTAAGACACGGAAGGAACAGAAAAAGCCATTGGAGAAAGTGCGATTTGAGTTATAAAGTTGAGTGGCTTTTAACAGATGAACTCAAGTTGGATCTAGCTTTTTTAATGATACGTTGTAACACATGGCTACTGCTTGACATTGAAAGGTTGGAGTTAATGGAAGTCTCCTGTTTTCACGATGTCAACATTAGACAGAACTTGTTGAGCTGTGTAGTTAAGGAATGGTTGATTCGTGTTATCTTAAAATAATAATTAAATTTAAGTTAATTGAGATTTGAACAAAATTAGAATTAAATGACCGACTTAAAACTCAACTTGTAAAGATAAAATTGCAGGGTTTAGAATATTGTGTTAAAATTGGAATACAATTTGGTAAATAGGAATTTTTTAAATATTAGAATATATAATTACTATTTTTAAGAGTATATTAAATTAAATCTTAGAAATATATAATAATTTATTGATTATATATTTTAAATAAAATTTTTAGTAATTAGTGATAAGATATTGATTGGCAAAAATAAGCTTACGGTATATTATTGATAGTACACATTATATATATGTATTAAGGTACGGTAAATCTAAAGGATAAATGAAAATCAGAAGATCAATTATAATAAATAACAGATATACAAAAGATTAGAAACTAGTGCGGAGATATCCTTATCATCCTCCCTTAAGTTAAGGAGGGGATCGAACTCTCAACTTATCTCGAAAGTGCATAAATTTGTTCTTTGTCAAGGGCTTAGTGAACAGATCAGTTAGCTGGTCATTAGTGGAAAAATAGTAAACAACAAGAGCCTCGGGGAGAACTTTATCATGAACATAGTAAAAGCCAATTTCAAGATGTTTGGAGCAAGAATGAAAAATTGGAGTTAAGGTGAGATAGGTAGCACTGAGATTGTCACACCAAAGATGAGGGACAAAAGTTTGGTGGAAGCCGATTTCACCTAACAATGAACAAAGCCAGTGAAGTTTAATAATTGTAGCAACGATGACCTTATATTCAGCTTCTGTGGAAGAATGAGAGACAGTGAGTTGTTTGCGAGAACCCCAACAAATGAGATTAAAATCGACAAAAATGGAGTAGCCAGTAATAAACTTCTTATCATTAGGATCACTGGCCAAATCAGAGTCACAATAGACAGAGATTAAGGTGGAAGAAGACTTAGCAATAAACAGACCTTTATCACACGTAGCATGAAGGTAGTGAAGTATTAGCTTTACCACAACCTAAAGGGTGGATTTTGGAGAGTGCATAAATTGAGATACCTTGTTGACTGCAAAACATAAATCTGGTCGAGTAAACAGGAGATAGTGAAGACCCCCACAATGTTGCGATATAATGTTGGATCTTCAAAGGAGTCATCACCAGTGACAGTCAGTTTTAGCGAGGGACAGGCTGGAGTGGAGACTCCATTAGCATCAAGCATATTGGCTTTGTTAAGAAGATCATGAATATATTTGGTCTGACGCAACAGTAAACCATCATCAAGTCATTGTGCCTCAACACGTAGAAAATAATGAAGTTGGCCCCAAGTCCTTCATTATCATCGCCAATGGGGAACTTTATTGGTAGCCCGAAAGGATATAGGTTCAGAATTATCATCAACAGCAGCATGGAAGGTCTTAGTCTTCAAGGAGTTTGTTATAAGACAAGTCAGCATAGGATGGGCCTTGATTCGGACAATATAGGGAGAACGAGGTATAGTGGGAGTGAGATATTTAGTGAGGTCAACAACTAGTGATAAGTCATCGGTGTTGGATGGTGTAGAGGAGGTAGACTGTTGAGGTGAGGTTGAGGAAGGCAACGAGTATCGTGACATATGAGAGGACTGTGTTGGCGAGAGAACAGGTGAAGGAGAAGAACTCGATGGTGGGTGCAGTTAAGATTGGTTTAGTGGAGTAGATGTCATCAGGAGAACAGGTTGAGGAGGAGAACTTGGTGGTGGATGCAAGGGAGGTTGGTGTTATGAAGCAGATGCCGAAGTAGCACGTGAGGTTGGTGGATAAGGTGTAGGAGGTGAGATGCCATGGTGTTGGGATGGTAAGAAGATAGTAGCTGGAGAGGAATTGGAGCTAGTCATCATCTCGTGCTTTTAAAATGGAAAAACCTGCTTGTCAAACAAAACATCACGTGAGACAATAATGGTATTTGTAGCTAGATTTAAGCAATAATAACCCTTATGAATTTTGCTGTAACCTAGAAAAATACAAGAAGTATATTTTGGTGACAGTTTATCATGGGCATAAGGTTTAAGCCAAGGATAACATAGACAACCAACAAAATTTAAGTTCATGATAATTAGGTAAACACTGAAATAAAACTTGATACGGGGATTTATTTGAGAGAAGAGAAGTAGGAAGCCTATTAATTAGATAAACTGCAGTGTCAAAAGCATATTGTCAGAATTGTTTGGGAACCGAAGCGTGAGTGAGCAAGGTAAGACCAGTCTCAACAATATGGTGATGCTTGCATTCAACATAACCATTTTGCTCAGGAGTTTTGGGGCATGAGTTGCGTTGAGAAATTCCATGTTGAAGGTGTGTGGTGAGACTCTGAAATTCACCTCCCCATTCTGCCTGAAACGCTTTGATTTTGCCATTAAAGAAACGTTCAATAGGGTGTTGGAATTTGATAAATACAATTAGCACTTTAGACTTGCGTTTGATGAAGTAAATCCAAGAATATTTACTGAAGTGATCAAAGAAGAGCACATAATATTTGTTATTATCAAAAGATGTAACAGTAGAAGGTCTCCATAAATCTAAACAAATAAGATTTAACGATCCATTAACACGAGAACTAGATAAAGGGACGGGTAATGGCAATTTTAAAATTTTGCTAAGACTACATGCATGACACAAACGATGGAAATCGCAACTACTAAATTTTGTAGAACTGGAAACTAAAGTCTGACAAACAATGCGAAGAGTAGCATGGCCTAAACGAGCATGCCACGTAGAAAGAGAAGTCGAGTGAGCTTGAGGAGCAATAGGACCAACAAATGAAGGTGCAAGGGAGATAGAGTATAAGCCACTGTTAGTCCGACCTAAATGGAGCAATGCTTTCATGGGGATATCCTTGATTTCAAAGTGATTTGGAAAAAAATCAAGAGAAACATTGTTAGATTTAGCAAAGTTGGAAACAGATAGAGATTAACAGAAATATAGGGAACACATAAAATGTTATCCAATTGAAAGAAACAAGAATGGTCAGAAGAAAAATTGGAGGAGCCAATATGAGAGATTGGTAAGGTTTTACCATTGCTGATCTTAACTTTCGTAGTGCCATTATAACCATGATAAGTGGAAAGATTGTCCATATCAGCAGTGAGATGATGAGTAGCTCTAGAATCCAATAGCCATTGTTGGGGATGAGACTGTTATGAAGAGGTTAGGTGGGCAGCAGGTGTGGGCAATAGAGGGGGAGCATTTGTCCGCTGGCGAGGAGAAGGACATTGGTGAGAGTAGTGACCTGTCCCATTGCAATTGTAGCAGGTGAGGACACGATTAGTGGAAGACAGGTAGACAGGAGGTCCTTGGGAGCGATGCGATTGAGGAAAATACTGATGCTGCTGCTGATGGCCCTGCCCTCGACGACGACCACCTCTCCCATGCATAAAGGGATTTTGATTGGATGAAGAAGATGCTGTCTGAATGATACGAGTAGTAGGTGAGACAAATTTTTTGACACCAGAGGAAGAGTCACGGGCAAGACTGAGTTCTTCACTCAACAACAAACCATACAAGTCATCAGCAGAAACAAAATCTAGGAAATTCTCATGGGGCCCGACAAAGGGTCGGTAAAAAGGAGTCTAAACTGTTAGTGATTACTTGTACTAAGTCATCCTTAGGAACCGGGATGTTTGAGAGCAGCCAGTTGATCAAAGATGGGTTTAGCCCTTTAAAAGTAGTCTGTGACCGATTCATTCTTCTTCTCCAAACAGTAGAAGTTGTTCTTTAGTGTTCAAACTTGAGCCTTAGAACCAAAGGCATAGGTAGATTGAAGCTTTTGCCAGGCCTCATGAGTAGTGGAGGAGCCAACAATTTGAGATACAGAGGACTTGGTCATGGAGCCAATAATCCAATTGAGAACAAGCTGATCTTGACGAAACCACCACTGCCAAACTAGATTGAGTTGTTCGTTGAGAAATTGAGGGGGAGGCTTCACAAAGTTATCAATATGATGAGCTAGATCATAACTGTATAGGAGAGGTAGCAATTGTGTTTGCTACAACAGATAATTGGTGGAGTTTAATTTAATAGGTAGTTAATGGGCAATGCTGGGTGGGTTTGGCGTAAAGGAGACTGCAGAGGCAAGTTGAATATTGCCATAATTGGTGGCCATGGGAACAAGAGAAAGAATGCAGCAAGAACGCAACAGAGGAGAAAAAAAAGGAACAAGAAAGAAGCTATTAAGACAGTTTTGGCTCTAATACCATGATAAGATATTGATTGACAAAAATAAGCTTACGGAATATTATTGCTAGTATACATTATATACATGTATTAAGATACGGTAAATCTAAAAGATAAAGGAAAATTAGAAGATCAGTTATAATTTTATAATAAATGACAGATATACAAGAGATTTGAAACTAGCGGAGAGATATTAGGAGAGATACCTTTATCAATTAAAAGATTTGAAATTAGGAATTCATGTTTATTTTATTTAAATATTAAAAAATTATGTAATTTAACAAAATTTTTATTTAAAAATTAAATTTGATCTCAGAAGAGGATTTAGAGGCTCTTTAAAGAACTCTCCTTAATGACCTTTAATAAATAGGTGAAAAAATTGTATTCAAAAGAAAAAAATTCGAAATTGTCATGGCATTAACAATTTCTATAAACACATTTATATTGAAAAGTTTTAAAAAAGCCAATAATCCTTAAAAGGTTAAATTAAAATTTATTACTAATATTGGTTTTTAGTAATTTGTGCTTTTCTTCGAATTAACATACTTAAAAACATGTTAATAGCACAATATATATTATATACCTAGGTCATAGGGTATATTTTTAACCTTTTCCTTTCAATTCTTTTAGGGTTTCTCTCGGGAGCCTAAAAGCAAGAAAGAAATATCAGAGAGCAATGATGATGAATCTTGAGTGCAAATCTTTCAATCTGCATCCCCTATTTGACTTTTTGCAGAGCACAAAAGCTTCTGACCTTTTTCTTTTTAAAATTCCTCATTTTAAATTATACTATACTACAACTAATGCTAAGATCTATCTGCAACACAGCCCCACATTATCATTTCACAAATTCCAAACCAACCCTATAATGTTCTTTTCATATCTCATCCAATCAAAGAGACTCATTAATTTCTAATATAACTTCATTATCATTTTACTCTTTGTGGGTCTTTTTGGTTCTCATCATATTGTTTGCTCTATCTTAGGCATCGACTAAGATTATATTATCTTTTCACTCTTTAATTATGTTTTTTGTTGTTGTACTTCATCTTAATAATAAAGTTTAACTTAAACTAAAATGATTGAGGTCATTGGTGAGAATATAATTAGTAAGAGCAAATCAAATCTCTAAGAACTAATTACAAACTCAAATTAGTTGTTCTAGACTTAGGGTTACATTAATTATTGACTTATAATATGAAACATTATGCATCAAAAGCATAACGTACGTGGTAATTATTATACTTTTTAATGACTGATATGGGAATGTAGAAACACTAAAAAAATATTCTGATTATTGCATTTAAATAGGATAATTTTAATTCTTCACTGAAATTGATTTAATTTATTTAAAAACTAGTGTCGTTTTTATCTTAATATTCGTTGAGAATGTAGAAAACGACATGCGACCTTTTTTTTTTTTATTGAATGCGACCTATTAATACTACTTTTTTGCTTCTTTAATTATGTTCGGTGGTTGAGCAAAAAAGGAAAAGCTACTTCTTATACATAAAAATACTCTAAAAAGCTAACATATATAGTATAAGTTTTTTTTTTCCCGAGGAAACTCCATAAGCGGGCTAAGCGGACACACTTCTCAGAGGATTCAACTGGCGTACCACCCCACAGATAGAGAAAGCGGGCACACCTCATTATTGAGGGCTCAACTAATTCTCTACCTACAAGTAAAACCCAACGCTTATAAGCCAATTTTACTTGAGCAATTGTCATAAGAGTAGGCTTTTGCGAGATAATATGAAATTAGTAAATTTCATAATAAAAGGGTATTTTTAACTATTTTTAAAATTTTTAATTTTGAATTTTTTCTTGAATTTTTGTTAAAATAATAAAAAGTACGTAGTGAATAATCAAATATTCTTAATTTGATGATCTTACTTAATTTTTTAAATTATAATTAATTAGAGAAGGGTATTGAGTATTGAGGGATTTAGCTTGCGTTCACATAACGTGGCCATGATGTCACAACAGTACGTATACTTTGGTAATAATGTCTTCCATCACCTACGGTAATTATTATCTTTTTTTTTAATGCTTAAAATGTCATTTAATATGTATCTCTACACTTTCTTCCACTTTGGGGCCCTTAAGCTTAGAGATAGGGTTATGGGGTATGCCCATCTTCATCATTTGGCTTTTGTCTCTATTTTATAGGTGGCCATTATGCCACTTAGATTTTCTTTCTTATTTTTTTTATTTTTTTGTATTGATAATAAATAGGATATGCAATGTATCATAAATTTTATTTAATAATTTTTATAATAAATAAATGACTTTTTCAGATGTGTTTTCTCACATAAAATTCTATATTTGAGTTTTTTTAATTTTTAAAATTTTGTATAAATTGAAAAAAAACATGCATCTGTGTTATAATTATATTTATTTTTAATAAAAATCAATTTACTCTTTGAATTGGGTATTATATGAAATTTAAATTTTGAGTTGTATTAATTAAGTAAAATTATTACACCTGAGAAAAATACCAATATTCATGTAATTATAAATATTTTAGGAAGCAAGTAGTAACTTCTTTTATTTTTAAAATTAAATAAAATGGATAGAATAACACCAATTGGAGACATAGAACATGGTGAGTATCCAGGTTTATGAATTATCAGATCGTCTTTTTAACTGTGTGGAATGATTACACCACGCCTCAATCCCTGTATCTTTCTGCTGATGTCCTGTAAAAATGTTCGATTCCTTCTCTTCTCTACCCTAAATTTCTCTTTGGACATATGCCATTTTCTGAGACTTTAACTTGTCCTGATACGACCAGCCCCCCTCTCCCTCCATCTTTCTTGCTTTCTGAACAAACACACACACGCAGTGCTGACAGGAAACTCTGTAGTCTGTATTTCTCAGTGGACATGATTACTAGGTATAGTTACATGGTAGAGCAGAACTTCTTCTGTAGTTTCACGTGGCTTGAGTGCGCGCGTGTGTGTGACCACTGTGGTGTCCAGACATGTTCTTTACCTTTCCAAGCTTCTTGTTACCACCATTTGCCAGATGTTTTATCCTTTTCTTAACTAGTTGCAGCAACTTAAACTAAAAAAGGAAGAAGAAGAAGAAGAAGAAGAAGTTAAATTATCTTATATGAAATAATGTTAAACAAGCAACAAGAATTGTCTCATCACAAGTGATGTTGTAAGAAGATGAAGTTAAATTATTGCTGTTGCTTTTCAATATTATGCAGATGTGTAGGTCCATGTAATCTCGAAGCCTCCTGGAAATGAAACCTTGCGAGTTTCAGTAATCAGTAGTCAGGAGTCCAGACTCAACTCACTGAACCTATCTAATTCACAATCTTAAAACTTGGTTTCAGATTCCAGGTTTTTCATACAATAAAATAAAGCATCAAACAAAGCAGAAACATCACATCAAAAGAATCATGGTCGTGTTGGAATTGGTAGAAAAAAAGAAGAAGAGCAACGTCAGGATGGGAATTTAGGAAGAGATCTGGGGTCTGATGAAGGGATAGATATGTTTTGATAATGCTACGGCGGGTGTGCCTGTCAGGTCTCAGGCATGATGTCAACCGCGTGATTAAACCTCATCCACGTTACGGACGTGAACATACGGCGTTCAGTGTTCACCTGATTATCTGAGTATAGACATTTAAGGTGACCATGGCCGTACTTTGTGTCATTGGTGGGGCGTGAGCTCTCAGGAGTGTGTGTACTCTTCCTGGAGCTTTCTGATTCAGTACCTGCAATGGTTTGACTGCCGCCTGCATGCTCACTTGCTATGCCTAGAAAATGTTTTTATGTTAAAGCAAGTTTTTAATGCAATTTCATCTTTCCCGAACTCTAAGACTTATAAAAATTTTATTATAGAATAAAATGTGGTTAAAATAAATAAAAGTGTATTTTATTTTTATGTTGCCAAACAGTCTATTTTATGAAGTACTTTTAAAAAAGCTGTTTTTTAATTGACAGTCAAACAGTCAACTGGCTTTTAAAAAAAGCTCTTTTCAGAAAAACTTTACTGGTAAAAGCTCTACTAACAAAAGCTCAACCAAACGGACCCTAAATCTCCAAGTGACTTAATTATTACATGTCCTATAAAAACAATGAACTTAACTCAAATTACTAAACCCTAAAATAAAGTAGACTATTTACTCTTACTTGAGTAGGCATGTTAAAAAGATTTGAACCTACCCTAATTTAATTTACTTTTGAGCTTAATTTGCAATTTCTTATCACGTCAGGAGTTCTATGTAATAAGAAGATATTAATTAAGATCATAGGTAAATTATATCGTGTAATGCTTAAGTCGATCATGTTCTATGGGTTAGAATATTAGCCCATCAAACAGATGCACACCGTAAGTTAATGTTGGCATAAATGAGAATATTCTGTTGAGTGTGCAACTTTATTAGAAGAGAGAAAGCCAAAAATATAATGATAAGAGACAAATTAAAGATGACTAATATTAATGAAAATTTAAGAGAGACAATATTTAAGTGGTTCGGGCATGTCAAGAGGAGACACCTTGACATTCTAGCGAGAAGATATGAGAGGATTGTACTTAGATATTATAAGAGAAAAAATGAAGGCCTAAGAAGAATTAGGGATAGGGAGTAATATGACTACGTTGGAATTTATCAAAGATGTGACCCTCAATAGAAAATTTTAGGGTATTAAGATATGGGGTAAGTTGTTTTCTTTTCAATTTTTTTGTCTTATATATTTAGTTTTATCTTTTTATGTGTAATTTTTCCTTCTAAGTTATTTAGTCTAAGCATTTCTTTACGTAGTTTAAACATTTCTTGTAATAGTTTTTACCTTTCTCTCTCTCTCTATATATGTATATATATTATAGATCTATCAGAAATAGTCTCTTTATCAATTAGGAGTAAGACTGCATACTTCTGCACTTTCCCAGACTCTACATTTAGCGAGACTTTTATTGAATTATTGTATTTATATTTAATTTTTTAAAATTAAATTATTTATAAAATATATTTAATCATATTCAAACTTTCAAATATAACATGATGTAAGATTGCCACACTAGGGCTGATGCAATACAGAATTGGTTGATTTGCAAGCTACATGATATGATGTTGGATTGATCATGCATCAATCTTGATTACCTCTTAACCCCAAATGAAAGAAACCCTAGGAGGATTTCTAATTGACCCCTTGGTGTGGCAAAATAATTACCTACCAATTGCAAAGTCACTACTTTGGTGGCATGGGGCAGGGGCTAACAAATGATTGGGGACAACAAAAAAAAAAATCAAATCTTTATCCTTTTTTCTTTTTTCTTTTTCCTTTTGGGTTTGTGGACATCATTAGGGTTTATATTTGATGATGATATGATTCACGAGGGCCTACCCCAAAGTGAGGGGTTTTTGTCCCTTTTGAGATATAAAAGTCTTTGACATTATTACCAATGTTTGCCATTACAAGTTACCATGTTTAAGTTTTCCAACAAGGTAATTATACTTGATATGATATAAGGTTAGACATTAGCACATGTAATCCTAAGAACATGCCATTTTGTGACAAAAAGTTATATCATCTTATAATAATGAAAGTACCTAACTTTCTTAAAAATTTTAATTTCTTAAAATTTTAAAATTTATTGTCTCCATTAACTAATTTTTATTTTGATTAACAAAATAGATATCAAATTAAAATTTAGGCATTTTGAATTAATTATGGCTCGTATATAGTAGGAATAGTTTCCTCTCTGTTTATTTGCCTTGGATACTTTCCCTCAGAGCATGAGGAACTTTAGTGCTTCTCTGCACCCGATAGCAGTGCTTTACACCCATTTCAAGGATCTTAGCCGTTGACTTGGTTGACCATGAAGGATTAGTGAAAATAGTATTCGGACTAAGCTTAACTAAAACATAGTTCAAAATTTTAAAGAAAAATCAAGTCTATATTATAAACATTCATAATTCTGATAATATTTAAATAGTATATATAATATATAACTTAATTTAAAATAAATATTTAGCAATAATTATAAATTAAAATATTGATATAATTTTTTATAACTCAAATTCAAAGGAATAATTTCTTAAGGAAAGATTATCTCTTTTTCAACAAATGAAACAAGAAATAAATGATTTCATTTTACCAAAAAATTGGTTTCCTACTAAAAGTTCAGCTACAGGCAAGCTTGGTACAGCACAGAAAGCTCTCCACAGATATGAACTACATCTGTTGTCAACTACAAACAATGGCATTGAATCATTCAATATCTATGGGAAGATTCAGACATTACTCTCCAGTTATTTGACAATGCTTGTCCAAAGGGTACTTGATCAAATCCCGATCCTTGTTATGTTCCTACAAGTTAGCAATATCACTCAAGCTGGGTAGCAGCATGAGCTTGACTAACTTTCCGTTGAGCTCAAGGTTGTAAAATTTTATGCTACCTGGAGAGCAAACCTGTTGTATGTTTGTCTAATCTTACTCCTGCTTCGGATTCTGAGACAGCACAGGACGTCTCTGAGCAAGAAATCGCTTTGTACTTTCTAATACCCCGAAAAAGATTGAACCACCAATGCCTATCCACAGCACTCTTGGTCCTATGCCCTGCATTTGTTGAACATGGATAGCATATCAGGAAAAGAAAAACTTCTGCCTGATTGAGAGATTATTTGTTTGCATAGCAATCATGTCAAAAGACAAAGGAAATTCATGAAACTATTTCAGATTACATGTGTATTGTCAATCTATGCACAACTGTTGCTTATACAGTCTATGAATTAGCAAATGTTGAATATGCACCTTTAGGAGGGCAGTAGGACCTTCTTCTCTAACAACAGCTTGAACACAATCTAAGATCCCTTTGTACTGATTAGCTGAACCCTTTAAAGCATCAAAGCAAAATGTTAAGTAATAGCCCAAGATCAAAGAACGAGGACACAAAGAATAAGCACACCTGAACCATGAGCCTTGTCTTAATCACGTCAAGAGGAGTGGTTATGGCTCCAGTTAATGCGCCTATTAAGAATTAATTACAGGTGAATGAATCAGAAAAACTAACATCATTTGACTCAAGCAGTTGTAGAGTAGCATTCAGCAGGACCAAAGGCTTAAAAGTATGTCATATAGCTTAATAGGAGCACACCATGTCATCCAGTCAGTTCACTATTGAGTTTCAGTGCAAAGATAATGTAGTTACGATCCTTTAAATACTTGACATAAGTAGCAAATCCTGGTTTAGCCATGGCTGATCCTCGACTGTTAAACCCTCTCCCATTTCCTATTCTATGACCAAGCTATCAAATAGCACTTATAATCTGGACAATATAAATACTTCAGACAAACATGCGACTGAATGTTTTCTTGCTAATATTTACCAGCAAAAGCACCAACGATAGCATTTTCGGGATCATTTAAATCTCTCTTGGCCTGCAAAACACAAAGTAAACATCATTCAAGCACAGATTTAGTAAATTTAAGGTACTTTCCACGAAAGTGGGAGGCTAAGCTTCTCTCACATCTCATGTTTTCCACGTATCTGATTGTAAAGTATAATTATGATTAAACATACAGAGTGATAAGCATATTATTCACAGTATACAGCACAACAGTAAAACCAGGAGAATGCTTAAAAAATAAATAAAATAAAGAGTTGTGATATATTCAGCTAATCTCTCTTTCGATATAGATGAAATATGGAGAAAAGATTAAAAGAATGAGTATAAAGATTTCATCCTAAGTAGGTTTCAGCAGGGACAAGCAACTGATAACATGAAAAACCATTTTGTTTTGCCCCAGTAACAAACTGGCTTTATTATATAAAAAATTATCCATACGATCTGCTCCCACTCAATAAAATCTCCAAGCTTCAGCCTATATATTTTGACAGATCAAGTTATCGCTTACGCCTTAGAGAAAAACAGAGCCTAATAGGTAAGAATAACAAGCTTTTGGAGCTTGGTTGGCTTAGATTCCCATGTAAATGAGGAGGTCCTGTCATTCTGCAATTGATTCCACGCTCAAAGTGCAAGAAAAACAAGTCCTTCAGACTTATTGTGGTCAGCATATCGATTCAACAACAAAATAAAAACTAAATAACAGAGAAAGCAGAACTTTTTCAGCCTTTGGTTGGATCACCAAAAGGTTTGCAGTTTGGGGTGTATAAAGATCTGTCCAACTAACAGCACAAAGATATACTGAATGAAAAGGAATAATCTCTGAATCATGGATAAAATAATCTACAAATGCAACAATGTGAGGCACAATAATCAGTAAATTGTTCAGGAATACGTGCAGGTCATAACTGAACACCTCATGACTCATGGGAAGGGTCATACCGCTGCTTTATATCCAATACGAAGCTGCTCGTAGATGCAGAATTGAATTGCATCAAATGGCAAATCTCGTAGTAGAAATGATCCATATCCCTAACCATTCAGACACAAAAATTAGAGGAATTTCAAAAAATACGGTCGAGCCCAAATGGATACCAATATGCATGTCTCCAAATCAACAACTCCTAAAAGCATGAAAAACAAACAATATTTCTCTAACATTTCAACAACTTTCTTGTGACTGAAAGAAAAAGTTCAGCACAAATTAGAATATATCTGACACGAGATCTAGGAGGAAATATGAATGAATCTAGATTCTAGCTGTAGAGAATCAGACTGCAGCCTGTCTCAGAAACAAATCAAAGATACATCCAAATACAATAATGTATCATAATACTTGAAAAACTCCCAGGTGGAATCCAATGTGAATGAATCCATCGTAAGGAAGCAGTGCTCCATCATAAGTAGGACAGGACAAATGCCTCTAAATCAATATCACCACATGTTGAATAAGGATTCTTTACATACCGAATAAAGACCCCTGAACCCTTCCTTGGAGACAATGAGGCGGACAGCATCTGGAGCAGAGGTAAACTGCCCAGTCTGCATCCTTTGCTTGACAACCTGAGGATTATTTTATAGTTACTAAATTCATAGAAAATAAATGTGTATTTATGAATGAAATGTACAACTAAATAAATGTACCTCTGTTGGAACACGAATAAGAGATGCAGCAACCCCTCCTATGGCACCTGCAGTCTACAATAAGTCAACAAATTTATGTTCTAAAGCAAGAAGTGCACATGGTAACATAAACAAAAAAGAAAATCATATTGAAGTAAAATAAGGGTAATAGAACAATTGATCAAAATTTTGTTTTCAGGCGTTTTGCCATTCACAAATCATTGATCACTGGATTCCTTTGAATTTCCCTGATGAATAATGTCATAAAGAATGGAACAAAAAGGAACATAAAAGTAAGGTAAGAGTCACCGTATTCTAACTTGTATTTCAGGCGTGAACATGGCAGAGTAAGTTTTCATGAGCAACTTATTGGGTGTTTCAGCAACCCCAATAAATAAAAGTTTTCTGGAAGAACCTTCTTTTTCATTGCAAGACACAACCAGACATGAATAGAAAATTGTGACTACCTATTTGCTATGTGTTCAAGTCCAGAAAATGAAAATTTGATGGGATAAATCAGAAAGGGAAAAGTAAAACCTTACTAGATGAGCTACAGCACTAAGATTCTCAGGAAAAGTCTTCAACAACTTCTGCTTTGTAGGCTCATATATTCCAACAAATAAGGCAGAAGCCCTGAAAAAAAAAATGCAAAAGAAAAATTAAAAGAAATGCAGATCATAAAGGAAGGAGAGGCATCTTATTTAAATTAATTTACATCCATGCCTATCTACATGATATTTCTGAGTCTTTCACAAAAACAAGATTACTGGATAGCCTACTACTGGTTATATCTTCATGTTCTACCTATTGATCACTGTTGATCAGAAAAGTGGAAACAGAAATGGTAATATAAAACTCAGATACATCTCTATACATTCAATTCCTAGACTAACTTACAGTGTGAGCCTCCTAATGCCAAAAGGATTCTTCTAGATCTGAAAAGATAAGATCTTTAGTCCCTAAATCCTTTTTGCTCGTCAGCAAGTGTAACAAAAGAAAATAAGTGACCATTGGAGTAACGTAGCTGTTATGTTTCTATAATTTTGTTCAGTAAACAGTGATCCACGGATGGATGAACAAGAGGATATTTGGAACACGTATAAACTATTAAAGTAATATTATTTGGAACATGTATAAACTATTAAAGCAATATTTTATGTACCAATCAATCGTCTTAAGATCCCAGTGGAACACCAATACAATTCATTCATGTATCAAAAGAACATTAGTAGTAACTAACTTCAGGAGCTTTGAAAACCATCACATGGTCACTTTACAAAGTTTGAACTTTGGATAAACCACAAATCATGGAAGCTGCAAACTGCAGAAGATACTTACGGCAAAACCCCAGCTAGATTTCCAGCCAATCCCGAATAAAGACCCTTCAAAATTATTTTCCCACCACCACGAGCCGCCTGTAGAAACAGTTAATTTATTTATTCCAGCATGCTTTTTTCAATAGCTAGTCCACGTCGAACATTTATTAAATAATATAATATACAAGTACTGGATTGAATATTTTGCAGATTTTGGGCCTACTTTACAAGCTGCTGAATGCACCTCACCAAGCATTTGACATAAGGAAGCAACATTAATACCTTTTGCATCATGCATACAGACAAATAACAAGAACAATTAAATCTTTTCTAAGGATCATAGAACATTCTACATCTTAAAGGAGATATTAAGGTGAGATGTATTTCAATTCCGAAAAAACAACATGCAAAGGATTTCCTAGCCTGTGGAATCTTAAGAGGGACAACAAGAACATTTCAAACTCTTGCATTGATAAACTACCTGCAGCCTTGTCTTTATAGTATCAATTGGATATAATGCTGTTTCAACAACAACTCCTGCTGTACCTCCTGCAATAACTCCCTCTGCAAAATTTACCAGATTTATCAGCAACATTCAGACAAGTATAACAGGAAGACTTATTTCATCAGGACCTCAGAAAAGAAAACTCCCATCGATATTATCATAGCTTATCATTTGGCATTTTGAATTTGCAACATCTCCAAGGCCTTCTAACATGCAAAAAATCCTTTTTATTCACAATGCTGGACAAATAAGATGGCATCCATTCTTAAATATATAATTGAAACTCACAATACTAGAATGGACCATATAGAGAGATGACAAACAGATGCATAGATATTTGGCACCAAAATATCTCACCTATTAGGATAAGTAATCTCTATAATGCTCGTTCGGTAAATACAAAAATTCTTCAAACTTGCTCTAAAAGAGAAGAACAAAATTTTCCAATTAAAAACATTCACCTTCATTAACCCCAATCCTTGATTTACTTACATTAGTTAGACAGTAACAAGCTAATGAGATGCAAAAGTTCATGCTTCTTTCAGGTGAATTACCGAACAGAATCCGCAAAAAATCAAAGGGCTGTTCTTTCGTGCCAATTGATGCAAAAGGCTTTCTCATCTGCAGCTGAGTGCCGTTCATTTTCCTACTGGGTGCTTCTGCAAAGGAGACAATGTAAAAAGATAGAATCTTTGACAGTACTTACAGTGCTCATACTATGCAACACATGCGGAACAAAGGAAAATATAAAAAGAAAAGATCCAAAAGAACAAAAGGGTTACCTAAGGTGGGTCTGGAAGAGTTCTTTCCGTCCACAGCTAACGTTAGAGCACCCATGAAACTACTCTCTCCACAAGTCTACAATAATTAATCCATTAACTCTCATAGACCAAATACAGACTCTTTAAGACTACAGTAACAGGTACAAAAACCAAGCACACGCACAAGCACAAAAGACGTAAAGATTCGAGCTAAAACAATTTACCCCAAGCTCACTTCTGGTGTACTGGAGAGCGTGACAAAACAGAGATAGACAAGTAAGAGACTAAGAGAGACGGTGATTTGGTATCTGTGTGTATATATATATACACGGTTTATGGGCCAATTCTCATGGGCTGCTATCTTATTAAGACCATACCAGACTTGAAAAGGTAAAAATAAAAATATAATTAAAGTCGTTTATTTTTCTTTTAATTTCATTCTATTATTTTAAACTATTTTATAATTTTAAAATTTTTAATTAAAATTATACCAAATTATTTTAATAAAATATAAACAATTTTTGGAGTAGTGTTTGTATAATTATCTAGATGAAATTATATCATAATTCAAAATTTTACCAAAACTTGAAAGTTTCAATGTTCATTAAATTAATTTTTGGAACATTTTTTGAATATTTGAGATAGTGAATTAAAACTTTATTGAATTTGATATGGATTAAATTTAAGTCAAATTCTCATATAAACCTTTTAAATGTGCATTATATTTTGGTTTTGATAAAACTAACAAAAAACTATTAATATCAAATATTTTTTATAAATTTTTATTATTACAAAATACTTAATTTGAATAGATTTAATAAACCAAACCTAATCTCATCGAA
>JAOSBP010000206.1:1238179-1261944 GCA_027563825.1 Erythroxylum mucronatum
GTAAAACTCAGAAGGGCATTTGTGATGTCTACATGTTCACCTAGTGTTCTATCTACCTACCTCCATACAAGTCCTCATCCAGGTAGAATGTTTTGGCACTACCTGTGTTCTCTGTTGTCAAAGACCTCTATTATTTATGTATTCTCTATTAAATACTTCCTTACAAGTCGAAAGCCTTTGGTTAACTGAGTTTATGTGGATATCCCATAAAAGAAACTACCATTTTGCATTAAAAAGGAGAATTTGAGGCAAAATCTTGCTTGGTTTGTCAGTTGCGGAAATGAATGTTTATGTGATTGTAGGCTTGGGTCGTATTACTGGACTTCTATCTCTTGAAATAGAGGATGGGGATTCTCATTTGGAAGCTCTCCAACATGTGGGATTAGAGTTGGCAATGCATGTCACGGGCCATTATTCTTGACCTAGCAGCATGTTTCATCCGAAGTGTTAGAAAGTGAACGTGAAATCTTCACGTCGCAAGTAAATAAATTCTTATTTACGGTTCTGTTAGTTGCTTTAGATATGTTACATATTGAGCATTAATGTCAATTAATTCTTGTCTTCATTACGGGGATTATAATTCTTTGATCATAGGGATTACATATCCTAAGTTAATCTTGTAAATATGTATATATATATAGCATTATTACTGTACAGTGAATACATCAACAAATACAAACCTCTTTCTATCTTACAAGTTAAAAATGGGAAGTTAGGATATGATAGTTCCTGCTAATATTTGTGCTTGTTATTCACTCGTTGAGATTCATTTATTTTGTACGACATTTTTATACATTGATTTTGGTATACTTAACTTTGAAATTTCATCAAAAAAATCAAAATAATTAAATGTGACTTCTCGAGTTCAAGTTGTCATTACCTCCATTTATGATATTTGTGATGTATTTTGGTGTGTTATAGAATGATATCTGTACCATTTATTGAGCTTCATTCAACAGCTTAAGGTTTTGGGTTGAATGGTTTCTTGATTTTACAAGCCACAAAAGTAGGCAATACAAGATTATACTAATACTAAAGAATAACACCCTTCCACTACAAGATACTTTATATAGAGGAACTGTGGCTTAATAATACTAATTTTTTTTAACTTTGTTAACTTCTTTTCAGCTTTCCAGTCAGTTAGTTAAAGGAATGACAAATGCTAGGGATCTAGGAAGGTGATGTCATTTTGAAACAAATAGTACTTATCATTTAACATCTTCTGTTTTCCCTTCTATCCTTCTTATTTGGTACTTATAATTCCTTTTAGTTGTTCACTCAATGCATATAAAGCTACTTTAGCTGTTGATCCTTTATGATCTAGTTTCTTAATCAAGGCTTTGGAAGACTTGACATGTCCTGGATACTTTATCTTATTAGAAGTTTATGCGTATTTAACAAGGATATATTATTTACCAGCATTTGATTTAAATGCTTTTGCTGTTTAAAATGCTTTGCCAATTTATAGTTACATCTGGGTTTTAAATATTCTGAAAGTTGTCTCCTTAATGTAACTTTGTTGGTTTGACTGGGACAATCTTTTTTAGTTTGGTTCTTGTTTTTAAAAGTGTCCATAATGAGCTTTGATGTCCTTGCAGCATCTTTTAGATGTTTCTATATGATTGATTTTGGTTTTTAGTTTCCTTTTCCAGCATTGGCTGGTAAACCTGGAGATGTATGCTTTGGCTACTGATATATGGTGTTTGGAGGTGCCAACATAGAGAATTTCAGCAATCAAGCAAAAATGAGAAATTTGGTTACACAATTATGTTAATGTACTCTGCGTCAACTCTTGGCAAGTGCTTTGTTATTTCTTTCTTTTCTAAATTTATTGGATTTAAGATAAATATTTTGTGTCAATCCTATTTTAAGCTGCCTCTCTCTCTTTCTTTCTTTCAAAACATTCTTATATTTTGGAAATTTTCTACTTAGGTACTAAATAAGCTTCTAAGCATGGATATTTGTGATGTGCAACTCATTCTGCTATCATCTATTATTATTCATTAAGTGATTAAAAACATAGGCTAGAACATTGATGCCTTCTGTCATTTAACAATTTTCTTTTATAGGTGAAAAGATACATTGATGCCTACTTATAGAATAGGTAGAATAGGATGTGGGCTACAACTTTGCTAAAGGAAGTTTATTAATCAGATCAACGGGTGAAAAGTTATGAATTTTTTAATTCGACTATGTTCTGGAAATTATGGCTGCATACTAGACGATTTCAAAGTGCATTTCTGGGCAAATGGCTGGGCATTTTCGGGTGATTTTTGAGGCTAAATTGAAGTTCAAGAAGTGAACTACAACATTGTTGAAGGAATTCTGTCGAAATGATGAGCAGAAAAAAATGATTTTTCTTGTTTTGGATGTCCTGGATTAAGAATCTAGGCGGATTTTCAGGAAATGATGCAAAGGGGCTGATGTGAAGAATTTGATTGAAATGAAAGATTAGATGAATGAAAGGGAATGATAAGGTAAATTATGAAAGATAATTGAGTGTTTTTAGACTACACACAAAACCCAATTAATAGTTTTTGGAAACTAACAAAACCCAAATAAAAATGATAACTTGCAAAAGCAAATCTCTCTCACAATTTGAATTTGATAATCTTTCTTTTTTTGTAGGAGAGCTTTACATCGTTATATATAAGGAAATAAGGCAAACGAAAAAGGATTGAAGGAGAACCACATAATTCAGTTTCTTACCAGCCATTAAGTCACCATAAAACAACATTAATAAGGAAATAAAATAAACATAACTTAAGATAACAAAAGGTCTGATCATAAAAGAAATAAAGCAACATAAAGAAGGAGAATTAGAGTTTTTATTTATCTCTCGAATTTAGCTAGACTTAGGAATGAAATGGGTTACATTTGGACCTTAAATTGGGCTGCGAATTAAGTCTAACACAAGCAAAAATGTACAGCACACATTGAACTTGTTGACTGGAACACCTTATGTAATTTGAGCTTAAAAAATAAGTGCTTTGTGAATTCCAAATGGCCTTAACAAAATTGTAGTTTTAAGACCAAGTTAGGTTCTTATTCAAATTCTTCTTCACCATCCGGATCATTATCATCACCATCATCACTTTCATTTGGACTAATCGGATCAAGGCTCATGTTTATAACCTCTTGTATGACTTGGCTTGATGGTCCTCCATCATTTTGTCTCTATTACTTTGGTGCTGTGGATGTGGAGATATCTAACAGCAATCTGTATGTTGAGATCGATTACAAATAAAGATGAAATTGAGATATCTCTAAGAGCAAAGTTTATGCGAAGGAGGCATTTAATGGTAAGTAAAGGGAAAAACCTCGTAAAAAGGGCTTTAATTATTTTGAGTGATTTAAAATGAATTGAATTTATAAAAATACCTCTTCATTAAAAAAAGGGTATAAGTTAATTCTTTGTGGCTTAACCAACAGATTAAATATTCAAAACTTATAAGACAATTATAAGAAAGAGGAGCTTGAGCTGACTTATTTGGGGTTTTTTATTTTTCAAAAATTTTGAATACGGACTCCTAATTTGCAGCATATAAAATTACTTCATTCCAATCAAATTACTGATTTAGTCTAAATAGTTTTTCCTTAGTTTAAATATTTCCTTGTAATAACTAGCTTGATTTATTTATTTACTTATTTTATCTTTAATATTTACTCTTTACTTTATTCTATTTTTATCATATTATTGTTATTATATTTTATTATATTTGTATCATTTATTTTAATATGTATTTTTCCATCTTTACGTTGGTCTATCATAAATAACATTTCTATTTGTTAGATATAAGACTGTGTACTGTTCAATGTTTTTATATCTTACCTATCATTTTTACTGAATTATTGTTGTTATTGTTTTACTAATAATAGAGGACTGTATTATTTAAAGTTCATTTATTTTTATAACTAAATAGTTCATGTAAATAAAGTATTGCCAGGTTCTCTAATTTGTGGGGGAAGTGTTTATTTTAATGGAGGACTACGAATTAAAATAAGAAATTTTATTTTAATGTTTGACTTAAAAGATAATTTAGTTTAAAATTGTATTTTTTGTTAATATTTTAGTTATATGACTGAAAAATCACATAAAGATTAATAATTATATCGGTAAAGTGTCATCTTTTTTACAAGAATTTTTATATTAAATAAGTGATCATATTTCGAATAGATAATGAAGTATTCAAAAATTATTTTAACAAAAATGAAGAGTTACATAACTTCTTTAAATATAAGTCTTCACATCCTCCTCTGTCAATAGTAAAGTCGGTCCGTCGTAAAATAAGAGTCGGCTCGATCGAAACTTTATCAACAAAATGTCATTGTTTTAACTTTGACCTGGAATATGCAGATGCGGCTTGTTATTATTTTTAACCATCAGTCATATTAGTAAAATGTTAATAAATATAATCTTCTAAAAATTAAAAAATTAAACAATTAAATAAACATATTAAAATAATAGTGTAATTCGCTATTCCTTTTATAAAATAATATCTTATAATACTAAAAATAATTTCTAATGATATATAAGATGTAAATATCAATAAATTTTAGAAAATTTAATAACATCAACAAGAGACATTAATTAATGATTAGAATAATATTGATGCATTTGAATAAGTGTGGTGGGTCGAGGGGTTAGAAGAATTAAAAATTTTAGAAAAATAAGTAGTTGTATTTATTGAACATAATTGCTTGATGTATTTGATTTTATATTTATTTCTTAAAAATAATCAAATATGTGAATTTGATATATGTATTCTTTAATTTATTTAAAAATCATGGTATGCCTAGTTATATAAATAACAAGATTTTAGCATATTTCTTTTTAGTTGAAATGGTATTAGACATTTATGACTTTTTATTTTAGCAAAAGTACAATAGTATTGTGGAATGATAATAGTCCATTCTAATTTCAACTCTCACATTGAAAGAGGAAAAGATTAAGTTAAAATGTTGAGATTAAGAACATACGATATTTTGAGATTTGAGTTTAAAAAGCCTAAAGTTTAAATTTAATTTGAACACATTAAAATCTAATTTCAAAAAGGTTTTACAAAATTAAAATTCAATCAACATTTATGCTTTTTTAGTTTAGTTTAAATCTTGGTCATATTCAAATTTAATAATTTAAGTTTGATTTCAATAAGACTTTTAAGTTATTTATAAACAAAAAATAGAATTTAAGTTCAACTCTTCTTTCGAATTTTTCAAATAATTATCTATATAAGACAATCATTAAAATTATCCTTTAAATTTTTATTGCAACAAAAAGTGAGAAAAAATAAATAATTTATTTCAATAAAAAATAGTAAGTTTATTCCATTCAAAAATCAAAATGACAACAAAATAGGAAAATTTATTACTATAATCGAATTGATTTCATAATTATAAGTTCATACTATGCCAAAACCATTTAAGTAATTTCCAACATAGATCTAACTCAAGGTTGGGATTTTCCTTTTTTTGTATTTAAACATAAAAAGAGAGAAAATGCATTATTTAATAATACAATTTTCATATATCATGAATGCACTGAGATGATATTAAAGATTAGGTAGTCATTATTTAATGATTATTAGTAATTATATTATTAAATAAAATATTATTTATTTATTTATAATATTCATAATTATAAATACACACCAATAGAAAACCATTATTTTTTTTTACAATAATTAGCTCTTCAAAACCAACCCCACCTCTTTCATCTCTAAACTTAACCTATTTGTGTGCTAAATACACGAGAATCTCACAATCAAACACTCATTCATCCAAGTTCAAGAGTAAGACATACACTGCTGTATACATGTAAACTGATTCAGAGACAACCATGAAAGAGCTAGCATAAGTCCTACTCTTGGGGACCAGGTCCACCGATATCACCCCTTCGCGTGAGACTCGGTGCTGAGGGTGCTCTAACGCGAAGGACCCAGCGGTATCTACGGCTGAAGTGTTGAAGAGAAGCCATTTTTGGTTGGGTAAACCCTAGTTCACTCAACAGGCGCTGGCTGTCAAGTTTCTTCGAGGTAACCATGACTCTTGCATCAGATGATCTGCTGCAAACTAGAATAATGAACACAATCATGAAGACAGATACAAGTTGCTTTGCTCTTAGATTTTTCATGGAAATGTTGAGACGTTAAGTGTGAATAGGAATCTCAAGTTAGAAAAGAAATAAAATTAGTGAGAGGATATATAAATGAAAAGAACCATAAACCTAAAATCTAATGCCGCAAGGGAGGGTATAACTATAACGAAAGGAAAGAGTTTGACAGAGCACTGTGCTTTCTTTTGTTCCTTGTGGCTCTATTTATAGACCCTTAAGAAAATTGTCTGAATTTGCTTTAAAAATTCGAATTAAAAATAAAAATATTATTTTTATTAAATTTATTATAGAAAATTTAACAAACAACAATAAAAAGGAAAAGAAAGTAGCATTTGATCCTTTATGGTGGGAACTGCACCAAGCTTTATGATTATGGGTGCGTAGGGTTTGGTGGTGATATTGGCTTCAACTTAGTCTCGACTCTCGACCAGGTCTTTTTTGGCATATCCAAAGTCTCGCAAACGGCTGTCCATCTTTTCTCAAGTAGAGATTGTTCTTGCCTTCCCTGACCTACTGCCCTTACCAGTGGTGAAGCTAGGAATTTGTTTTAGGGGGGGAAAAATTTTTTTTTATCCAATTCACCATGGGCAACGACATTCTTTTAGGTGGGCAACCTCTATATGTATATATATATTCTTTAATAAAAAATTTTGAAGGTGGGCAAATAGCTGTAGCTTCGCTACTGGCCCTTACTGTCCTCCAGCGTTTTCTGTAAACTTTCCTATTATACTACAGTCTTATTACATACTAAGTGGAGGTAATTCGAGGCAATTTTCCTTTTTAACGGGAGAGAGTAGGAATCAATTCTTATGATAGAAGCAATATCGACCAAATTTGATACTACAAAGTTTGTCGAGACAAAGTTCTCATTATGAAAATTGAAGATGAAGGCAGTATTAGTAAAAGATAACTGCTTGAAGGCCATCAGTCCTAGGCTGATGGATTTCACAGATTAAGTTGAAGAATTGAAGGTGATAATTGTTTCGCTAACTTTCCAATTTTTCGTACATGTCTCTAGCACAAACTAAAAATGAAAACAATCAAAACGAAATAATAAAAATATCAAAACTTTGGTAACACAGTTCGACACATCTTGTTTATATCCACAGGGCTCCCACCCATATTAATTCTTTCAAGAAAGTGTAATAAATTTACACAAGGTCACGTTGAAGTAACCGTTCAATTCTTGAAACTATCTCTCAACCTCACTTTCCGTGAAAGATTTTTGCACTTAATAACACGACCGGCTCGTGTTAATCTCGTCAGAGGATTTTTTTTAAACTACTTTTACTTAAACTACAATTAATAAAAATAACTTAAGTACTCAATCAACTAAGAACAAAACAACGATATACTTGAGATAAAAGAAAGACTTCCTTATGGTTTCAGCTTCTCGAAATACATATGAAAATATGTCCACTAGTTGAATAGATTCATCCCAGCTTCAATAACTCCAATTAAACTATACGGAATACTCCACACACTATATATATCTCACACACAAACCCAGAAGACCAAGTCTAGAAAATTGAAACTAACTCATAGTGTTTTTCACTCATAACATGTGCACAACCTCAAATAAACAAATCTGGAAAAATCAACACCTTAACCCACGGTGTATAACAATACACAAAAACATGCACGTGCAGCAGTGATTTTCAATAACAATTAACTCACTCTCCACCATCGTTATACCACCCTCGCATGAGATTAACTTCAGCTATGTTTTGAGACGTGCACGATACATTCAAGCCAGAAGAATCCCACTTCAACCACGCAACTACAACGTGCCAATTCCAACATGCAACAATCACTTCCCTTTATTTTCTTCTATCTGCAAACTCCACACAATCCAACATTAACACCATTCAATTACTAACATGTCCAGCGGTAAAACACTTCAAGTAGCAGCATGATAATAGACTTCAATATAGTGTAGGATTCTTTCACAACTACAAGTGTGACAACCATATCTTTTTTAATCCCACTATAATTAATATTTTATATGTCCAGTTAAGATTCCAAAACTAAATAAAAGGTATATAAAATATACCTTAACAATCTCCTCCTTTTTGACATTTTTCTCACAATTCTTAAACTCCCCCTAAATAACATAATTGGACATATAAAGATGAAATCCACAATGCTCTCCCTCAATGTAAGATTCAATTACACAAGCATAAGTCAACTTCAGTCAATAAAACACATAGAGAAAAAATACAATTGCAGTAGACAAGTCTTATCTTAATTATTCTCCCCCTTTGAGACAATACATGCCAAAAAGATAAATTCAAGAAGTGTCAGGGAACGAAGAACTCGCTACTTTAAATTGTGAAGAGCATCATCAACTACTTGAATGATGCTTTCAATCCGTTCAATTTTAGTAAAGAGAGCTGCATGAGGATTTACAGAAGTTGTCCCCATGGCATCCGAGGGACCCAAAGTAGTAGATTGCAAATCCATAACCCATGGTTGTCGAAAAATCCTTGGAGAGATATTCATCAAAGTCACTAACTCAAGTGTGCTCGACTCTATCCTAAGAACATCATTTGCATATAAAAACTGTGAGATTAAGTATGAAAAATATAACAAAGAATGTGCCTTACTCTCAATAGCGCCAACATAGCTTCAATGATGAGACGGCCAAGATTGAATATCACCCCAATAGTAATCACATAAATCAACTTGGCTTGTGCCAAGTAGACAAAAACAACATATGTGCTCGACATCCAGTTGGCCATAATCAATTTAAAGAGCAAAATATTTTTCAGTAAGCATAGAAGAGCTAGATGGCCATGCAGTCAATTTACCACCAGTTAGTACTGTAGCAATTAAATCATTTGACACAGTCCAATCATCATCATAAAGAAGATCACCAATCAAATTATCAAATCCTATAAACATATTTAAACGAGCAGCATCAAAACGAACTACCTGACCCCGCACATATTTTTCAGAATTTCATAAGATAAGTTGCAGTAAAATTCCTTTACCAGATCGGATTCAACATTAAAGGACTTGAACATCGTGTTGGAGTAGCTATCTTTTGTCAAAAACTGAAGATAATATCTTCTCATTGTTCTTTCCCATATTTACCGACCACAATCAACTGAATTCCAACCACAATCAATCAAATTCCAACCACAATCAATCAATCAAATTCTAATCATAATCAGTCAAGTTGAATCAATCTAGAGGGGAAAGGAGACAATACCGATATGGGCCTTAGTTCACAGTGGAGAAAAACGGGAACCAATTTCAAGTCTAGATCTTGAAAACCCCCAATAAGGAGAAGACGACATTGTAGTGATAATGTTTATTGAAATCCACCATAAACCAACGTCCACGAAAATAAAGACGCCAACACAGATATGGAATATATGTCTCCAATCGAAGCTATAGGATATGTTGTGGTAGATAAAACTGAATATGGAGAGAACTGGATTGTTGCCAAACTCTGGAAAATCACCGACGTGGTCTTGTAGCGTAAAGAAATTGCAATGATCGAATGTTAGGATAAGGAACAGAAGCAGGTGCGACGATGTCTTCATGCTACCTGAGATTAATATGTTTCGTTCTTGGATGCTGAACTGGATTCTTAGAGATATCTATGGCACTCTTGTTATTGTATAAGATAGTCAACACATAACTGCCTCAGTGGTCGATAGTGTAGCATCCCACTCTCACAAAACACGTACTTGACATCTTGAGTGATGTCCGAATATGTACCTCACAAGAGTGACATGCTAGAGCACTCATATCACTAACTTAATCATGGCATCATCAATTATGACGTAAATTTCACAATATTTTAAAACCAAATTCCTCATTTCATTTCATAAAAATCGAATATGTACATTGAAACTTTACAAAATCATCCAAATATGCATATCATCAAAACCTAATACAGAACATGCTACATAAAAGAGGAATGATACAAAAATTTATATCTAATCCTTCAGTCTCAGCTGACCGACCTTTGAGTTATTTCTCTGATCCAAAAGTACAAGAACTATGCTTCTTGTAGAGAGTCTATGTCACTAGTGTCCTCTTTCGGTCCTGAAATGTCAACGTTGCAATTTTGGTGAGTTTTGCAAACTCAGTGAGAAAACTATCCTCGATGGTTTACTTAATTCATACAACACATCAACCCATACAAACATATACTTCACACCATTTTATTTATTATGTAGCATCACATATCACATTCAGAGCAATCAAACCGATCATTTCAATCATTTAAAACACACGTATCCATTATAAATGTAATGTATATGAGACTCACTTTTATTTATTAATTTGTTGTGACCGAGTGTCTTTCACTAGCCCATATCCCTTGTGGATATCGAGCTTGTATCAGAAAATGCCCCATATCCATTAGTGGATACTGGGTACAATAGCAACTGAGCCAGAGGTTCCTATCATATTTTGAGCTTTAAGCTCTTTTTACTAGCGACTCCGGTCACAACTGTCTTTATCTTTCATGCATTCATGTAATGAAATGCATCACATTCATATTCACATTTATCTTCGGACTTTGGTCTGACATTCAACATATGCATTGAGAATCATTTATTTCGTCAGATTCACATGTAAGGAGCACTTCCAATATCATATTCATGCATCAAACACCTCAGACAATCAATGCCTGGAATCAACACAATCAAGTTCACATTTCATAAGATAATTCAGAACATAATTTAAAACAAACAATTAATTAAGTGAGACCATCTAGGTTACTCACAGGTTGCCCCAGAAAGCTATTACCTCGAATTCCCGGCAACGTCTGAATGTGGACGCTCTAAATGCTCCTCTATATCATGCAATATACATTTACACATATCACAAATTTGTAAAATTATATAGGTACTCCTTTATGCACATATGTATAGATGGATCATGTATTATGAATGCTCAATGACAATCCCGGGTACTTTTTTTTCATTTTTCTCATCACTTGATCATTCATATACCAGCACTCACATAAGTATAATTTGAACTTATGTTTACACCTTAATAAAACAGATTGAATCTAAGTTCATAACTCAATTGATCATTCCATATTTTTCTAAAAATAGACTTTTGGGTCAACTTTGCATGATCATTATGACAAGTAAAATGGAGTAATTTGGCAACAATTTCTTCTAGAAACTTGTTTTCCTACGTCTTTCTATTTTTATTGACACCAAGAGAATACAATTTGATTCAGTATTATGAAAATTATACTTAAAATACTTTGAACTGTTCTTAAACTACAACAGTACTCTGTACTCAACTTCAAGCCAGAATTTGGAATTCTCAAAGACAGAATTGAAATTTAAATTCTTCATGAAATTTGTATCAATATGTCTCTAGTTTAATCTAAATAAAAATAATTCCATTTGGAATTCTAAAGATCAAAATATGGCCAAAATACTGTTGATTGTTCAGTGAAATCATTCCATTTAAAAAATTGCAGCACACTTCATCATTTTCATCCTAAACTCATCAATCAATCTTTTCCAAATGAATTCAGATGGCCATAAATTTTGGTGTAAAGAAAGAAAAAAATATGTGAGGAGTTTTTGGTTCAATTTTCAAGTCATTTGGAGGTCGGGAGAAGAAGTTATAATAAAAAGAATGAAGAATGTTCGAAATTGTCAACTATCGGTCTACCTTCATTGTCACGATCGTGCAATTCCAGTTGATAGCGCTTGGCACGATTATGCACTACGAGATGCATCACCAATGTCACAATCGTGCTTGTGCACGATCATGCACTGCCTACTTTCTTCTCCAGATTCACGAAATGTAGATTTTTCTTCTCTCCTTCCTCTCTTTTGCTTAATCTACCATTTCTAACTTATGTCCTCCGTATTTCCTCTTCATTCCTACTTCCATTTCAGCTCAACTTGTTCAAAAACAAATCAAAGTCTATGATTGTTCATAAAAATTAAAAACAGAACCTATCACTCACGCATCTTTATCATGTTTTCTGCATTTTTTTTTTTGCATTCTCTTCCTCTCCATTAACACTTTCACTTCATCTTTAACATATCATTTTAATCCTCTCTATACCACGATTTCACCTTACACTTATTCCTTATCTCTAAACTCATTTTATTTCATTCCTAAATCACCCAACAAGTTTCATGCAAACAACAGTGAAATCAAAACGTACGTATATCAACAGCAAAATAGAGCATACACCTATCATTTCTCCAAAAAAATTTTGCACGATTTTTATACATATTTTCAATGATTTTTCAAACTCAAAAATCACTTCAACACCATCATATGAAATACTGATCATCAAAACACACAAACAAGACATCAATATTTTCATCCTTCATCCACAATGCACATATTTAACAACCTTTTTCTCATGATCATATAATATTAATTAAACACCATATTTGTTTCATATTCCTACCACTCATGAGAATTAACATATTACTTACTTGTTAAAACTTCAAGTTCTTCAAAAACACCAAGAAGCCCTAACTCCTTACGCAACTTATGTACATCATTATGGAGGTTGGAAGGTTTCGGTTTCTTGTGGCAAGTGGACAAAACAATAAGGTGGGAGTAGCAACTGAGGGATAAGAAAGCTAGATTTAACGTCGATGGAGGTTGGTGAGAAAATCCATGAAGAAGATGAAGAAAATCACAAAGAAGGAGAAAGCAAGAACAAACAAACTAGGTCTTTCCGGTATAATCGTGAAATAACGATTAAGTGTCACTTGGCCACTTCCTATAGCCTTACCCAGTTCTCTATTTGCCTCCAATTTCTACTCCAATTGTCTCTCAAATTTTCAATATCATTTTCTCACAAATCCTAATACCATTAGCCAATTATTTCAGTTGTCATTTTACACTTATTTCTACTATAATTCATCAGTTGACTTACCACTTGACATTTTTCCTAGTCCAAAAATACTCAAAATTTCAAAAATTTCCTAAAATTCACCAAAAAATTCTAAATTAATAAATATTAGCACCAAATAAATTTTCAACACATATAAACCTCAATTCCTTACATATTCACATTTATAATCAATCATACCCAAAAAATGTTTATGAATGCATGTACAATCATTTTAATGTGCAAAAATCAATATTTTCATGTGTGTGTATGCTATATGATGTATAAGCATGAAATGCACTTTCTAACTTCACCACAATCTCTCATATACACTATTCTAGGGTTCTAGCCCCTAACACGGGATAATGGGATGTTACAGATAGTGAAATTGAATTCTGCCTCTTGTTATACCAAAAGATCAAATTGTTTCCTAAGAAGGAACAACCTCCTGAAGTACTTTTGCTATCGTCTAAGTTTCTAGTCCAATCCGCATCACCATGTCTAGCTAGATAAGATGTCGAGTATGATGTATACCATATCCCAGATGTTCCGCTTACATACCTAATAATTCTCTTGACCGCTGTCAAATGTGTTTCTTTTGGGTTGGCTTGATAGGGAGCACATACACCAACATTATAACAAATATTTGGCCTACTTGCAGTTAAGTATAATAAACTTCCGATCATGCTGCGATATAAACTGTCTTCAACATTTTTACCATTCTCATCTCTGTTTAGTTTCGTTGAGACACTCATAGGTATTCTTGCATGTCTGGCATTCTTAAGACCAAACTTCTTTATTATGTTGTTGGCATATTTGCTTTACGATATAAAAATTCCATCCTTCACTTGTTTAACTTGCAAACTTAAAAAGAATTCAGCTAACCTACCGTACTCATTTCAAATTCAGATGTCATTAACTTGACAAATTCATCTACCATCTTTGGATGTGTAGCACCAAACATAATATCACCAACGTAGATCTGAGCCATCCCAAAGTCAGATTTGAACTTTTTAATAAACAAATTTTTGTCAACACTATCTCGTTTATATCCTTGCTTGATAAGATACTATGTGAGCCTTTCGTACCAAGCCCTTGGAATTTGTTTGAGACCGTAAAGAGCTTTGTTTAGCTTATAGATGTGATCTGCATGGGCTTAATCAATGAATCCTTTTGGTTGCTCGACATACACTTCTTCTTATATAAACCCGTTCAAAAAAACACTATTTACATCCATTCGATAGAGCTTAAACCCCTCACACATGCTATGCCCAATAATAATTTGATAGATTCAAGTCGTGCCATCGGTGCAAACGTTTTGTCGAAGTCTATTCCTTCTACTTAAGAGTATCCCTGAGCTACTAGCCTTGCTTTATTTATGGTGACATTACCTTGTTCATCTGTTTTATTCCAAAACATCCATTTTGTTCCAATTACATTAGTAACTGATGGTTTTGGCACTAATTCCCATACATCATTTCGTGTAAATTGAATCAATTCATCTTGCATAGCTGCTGTCCAAAACTCATATTGTAGAGCTTCTTTAACATTCTTTGGCTATAATAAAGATGTGTAACATAAGTGTCCTGCAAGTTCTCGATAATCAATCCTTTTTCTTTCTCTTGTTTTTCTTCTTTCACTAACATCTCTAATGACATTCTCTACTGGATGATTTCTATGGATTCGAGATGGAGAATCACGATTCAAATCAGCTTCTCTTGAGTTTTGAGCATTTAAAGGAATAATTTTTTCTAATGTTTTGGTTGATTCATCATTTGAAGTAACTGAAAGTTCTTCCGTTAATGCAGTTACTTCCTCAGTAGCAACTAACTGCATATCTAGGAAATTTTTCAATCTGGTCTCGTTGTTTGTTTGAGTTAGTTCAAAAGGGTCGGTTATGTTGATTTTCTTATGCCACTTGACCATTCAACAAAGATACATCATTTATCATAACATTTATGAACTTTAGAACTTTTTTGGTTCTTTGATTATACACTCGATAAGCTTTACCGTGAGTTGAATAGCCAATAAAAATTCCTTCATCACTTTTGCTCTCGAATTTTTCAAGTTGTTCCCTATCTCTAAGAATATAACATTTACTTCAAAAAACATGAAAGTAACTTACATCTGGTTTCTTTCCCTTCCAAAGTTCATAGGATGTCTTATTCAAGATGCTTCGAAGATATACTTTGTTACATATGTAACATGTTGTATTAACTGCTTCGGCCCAAAATCGCATAGACAATTTACTGTATGATGCCATACTCATACTCATTTTGTACGATGCCATACTCATCACAAAAATCATTAAAGCTTGTATTCTTAAATTTCCTTTCGTGATCTGATCGAATTTTCAATATAGTCATATTTTTCATATTCATAACCTTCACACATAAGCTTCTAAAAGCCTTGAAAGCATATGATTTTTCTTTCAAAAATGATACCCAAGTATATATCTAATAATCTTCAATAAAAGTTAAAAAATATCTCATTCCACCAATGCTATCATGTTGTGTTGGACCAACCAAATCTATGTGAATTAATTCAAGTATGTGAGATGAGGTAACATGTCTAACCTTTTTATACAACACTTTTATCTATTTTCCCATTTGGCACATACTGCAAGTTAATTTTCCTTCTTTGTTCATTTTAGCTAGACCCTTCACAGCCTCCAATTTTGTTAATTTACTGATGAGATCAAAATTTACGTGCCCAAGCCTTTGATGCCATAAATCAATGTTATTATCGTGAGTGGCTGATTTACAAGTAGTCACAACCTGCAACATGTAGCAATTGTCGGTTGATCACTTGCCACTCACAAGACATTCTCCTTGTTCAATTAGTATCCTGCATTCATCACTTGTAAATTTAACTAACAAACCATCATCACAAAGTTGGCTTATACTGACCAAATTTGCTTTTAATCCATCAACATGGAGCACATTCTTGAGAGGAGGCAGAGCATCCACACATAATGTTCCTTTACCAATCATCGAAGCCTTCTTTCCATCTCCAAAGGTAACATGACCATCCATACAATTCTGATATTCAGTTAAGTAATTCTTTCCCCCTGTCATATGGAATGAACATCCACTATCAATGTACCAACCATGTTGCAAAGTTTCCTTCATTGATGTAAAAGCTATGAGAGCTTGCAATTCACTCTTTTTTACCTAAGTAGATTTTCATACTGAGAGTTGACGTTAAAAATTTTGTGAAGGATGTATTAATTTTCAGCTTTGCCTTCTTTAAAATAACATCTACAACGACTGATAACATCTTGGCCTTATTGCCCAATAACTCCACAAAAATGACATTTGGGTACAAATCTTCAATTCTTTTTTGATGTTTCTACCTCTTGGACAGATTTGGACATATCATTTTTCTCATCATTTACTTTAAAGCACTCATCCCTATAGCCAATGCCTTCAAGATTCCCTTTAACCTTACCAATTTCTATAAACTTTTCTTGTTTTTCTGTGCCTCCATTCAACATTCTCAAACCCTTTTTAGTACTTTCCAATTTCATTCTAGCTTCACCAAGCTCATCTGATGTCAACATCAATTTCTTTTCTAACTCTTGTATGGTTTTATTCATGGAAAGATTCTCTTCCTTTAATATTTCATTCTTTCTACACATTTTCACCCATTTTTCATACATAGCTTTATAATCCTCGTAAATATTCCCTTTTTATCATCTCGGCCACTTCCATTGCTGTCATAATATGATATTGGGTCTTGAGCTGAGTTGTAAGAAATTTTCTAATTTTCTCCCTTTTTCGATTTCAATTACTTTCTTCTCAGTTACTGTTAAGCAAGTAACTAGACTTTTGCTATATAAAGCAACTAACGCAGCAACATTAGCGATTTTTTCTTCACTACCATATTCACTCTCAGAATTATTCTCACTTCAGGTACTTGTAAAGTATTTTCCTTTTCTCTTCTTCAAGGTATTAGCACATTCGGCTTGAATATATTCGAAACCTTGACATTTATGACATTGGATTCTCCTTACCTTCCTTTCACCCTTTTGTGTTTTGACTACTTGTTTTAAATTGTTAGTGGATGAACTCCCACCATATTGTCTAAAGTCGGGTCTGTCCTTTTTTATTCTTTTCAGGCTTTTACCAAAATTTTGTGTGAGTAGTACCAAGTCTTCATTTTCATCCAATTCATCTTCAACATCATTTACACTTTTTCCAGTTTCCACCTGTAGTGCCGATCCTTTGCTTCTTTCTTGCTTACCCTATAAAATATTCATTTTGAAATTTGTAAGAATTCCTATTACTTTTTTCCAATGATACATCATTAATGTCGTGGGCCTCTTTTATTGCTGCAAAAAGATTCTACTGAAGCTATATCAAATCACGAATAGCAAGAATCAGTTAAATATGGAAATACATAAGTTCGTCAGTCAACCTGTGAAAGGAGAATCTCAACCTGACAGTCTGATTATATTATAAAGGGCAATGTTGCATACTGTCTCTTAACAGAAGATGGTGAACCATCAATATTCCAAGAAGCAAATAGCTCAGATGCTTCACTTTAGATGGTGTCAATGCAGGAAAAAATAGAAGCTTCTCATAAGAATAAGACATGGAAGCTTGTGCCGCTACCACTACCGCAAGAGAGAAAGCCCATTAGCAACAAATGGGTGTACAAGATCAAACGTAACAGTGATGATCAGATGGAGCGGTATCGTGCAAGGTTAGTGATAAAGGGATATGCTCAGAAAGAAGGTATCGAATTTATTGAAATTTTTTCACTTGTAGTTTGTCTCAGTACAATTTGGATTGTCCTAGCTATATGTGCTACATTTGATATACATTTATAGTAGTTAGATGTTAAGACTGCATTTCTTTATGGAGATCTTGAAGAAGAAATTTACATGTATCAATGAGAAGGTTTTGAAGAATCAGGGAAAGAGAACTTGGTTTGCAGGTTGAACAAATCTTTGTATGGTTTAAAACAGGCGCCAAGATGTTGGTACAAAAGATTTGATTCCTTTATAATGAGTCGTGGATTCAACAAATTTAGTGCAGCTCCTTGTGCATATTTCAAGAGGTTTGATAATAATGATTTCATTGTATTATTGTTATATATTGACGACATGTTGGTTATAAGCCCCAACAAAGATCGTATTCAAGATTTGAAGGCTCAGTTAGCTGAGGAATTTGAAATGAAGGATTTAGGACTAACAAATAAGATTCTAGGGATGCAAATTTACTGAGGTAGAAATAACATGAAGATTTGGCTTTCTCAGAAGGATTACTTGAAGAAAATCTTGCGACGCTTCAATATGCAAGATTGCAAGTCAATTTCTGCCCCTCTTCCTGTTAATTTTAAGTTATCCTTAAGTAAAAACCCTAGTAGTGAAGCAGAGAGGAAGGAGATGTCTCGAGTACTGTATGCATCAGTTGTAAGAAGTTTAATGTTCGCTATGATTTGCACATGATCAGACATTGCACATACAATAGGAGTGGTTAATCGTTACATGGCAAATCTTGGTCAAGAACACTGATGGGATGTAAAGAGGATCCTAAGATATATTAAAGGGACCTCAAATGTTGCTCTATGTTATGAAGGATTTGAATTTATTGTCAAAGGATATGTTAATTTTGATTTTGCAGGTGATCTTGATAAAAGAAAATCTACTACAAACTATGTTTTTATTATTACAGGAGGAGCTGTGAGCTGAATGTCTAAACTACAGACAGTTGTAGCATTATCTACAACAGAAGCTGAGTATATGCAAGCAATCGATCTGGATAAAAAGGTTTTTGGAGGAGCTTGGACATCGAGAAGAGAAAATCCCTTTGTATTGTGATAATCAGAGTGCCTTGCATATTACAAAGAATCCAGCTTTTCATTCCAGAACTAAGCATATAGCAGTTCAATATCTTGTCCGTGAAGTGATGGAAGATGGAAGTATGGACATGCAAAAAGTTCACACAAAAGAGAACCTAGCAGATGCACTAACCAAGTCAATCAACACTGATAAATTCATATGGTGTAGATCCTTGTATAGCTTGGCAGAGGCGTAGACTGCATAGAAATGGCAAGATAGAAATAAAGATATGGAGATTGATTGGTTCTCAATCAAATCTCCATGTGAGAGATTGTTGGTTTAAATCCCGTATTGGTAAAGAGAGAACATAAAAGCCTCCATTAAGACTATGTAAGGAGGCATATGTGTAAGGTTTTACACATACCAAAAATCTCTTTCCCATAATATTGTGTATAATTCTTGGTGTGAATTGTGAGATCTTTCTCTTGTAATATTTTTTTTCTATTATTATTCGTGATTTTTCTCCATATTCATTAAGGAGTTTTTCACATTAAATCTTGTATGTCCCTTTTATCTCAATTTCTTTTATTGGTGTATTTGCTCTATCCGGTGGAGCCTATCTCTTATTATTTAAGTAAAGCTTCCAGCATGTTATATAAATCAAAGCCACTAGTTAGAATCCTAGGAATTCTCCCATGAATTTGTACGGAAGAGTAAGGTTTAGAATTTATGAGATCATTATATTATAGATCATCACTATTTAATCTTGATTAATACTTTAATGCGTATAACTAAATAATTTGTAACATAACTTACCATATATTATGTGGAACGTGCTCTGGATGATTCAATGATGTTTATCGTGACTTATGAGGGCGATCACAATCACTCCCTCTCAATCACCGATGCCCCTGCACCTCCAGTACTGGAATCCTCTTAGCCAACTCATCAAAGGGTCTGCGAAGAAGTTCTTTCAAGTTCCAAACTCAATCGCACCGTTCACGACATGGTTCAGATAGTCAACGAACGCGGGGCTGGTGGTGAAATGTACGATTCCTTTATTTTTTTCATCCAAGACCTTGCTTAGAAGTGATTATAAAAAAAGCGGAAATATACAGTAGAGCGATTGTGGATTTGGTGCTAAGTCGTGAGGTTTTCATTTCTTATACATAATAATATCTTAATTGGTATCTCTTCTTTTAAGATAGTGCGCCCCACTTTAAGTTGTTCCGATTTCCACTCATGTTATGGTGTGTATTGTTTAATAGGAGAAACAATGGGTACTCAAATGAAGAGTAGAGAATGGAGGTGTTCGGTAAATAATTTATCAGTTGTTTTTTAAGTTATTGATTAAAAGTTAATTTTTTTTTATATCTTAAAAAGTTATTGATATATTTGATAAATAACTTATCGGTTAGCTTATTTAATTTTAATAAGCTGATTTTTAAAAGTTCTATAAGAGGAGCTTTTTGAATGATCAGCCAAAAATTAATAAGTAAAAAACTAATTATATCATTTTTTATAATTTTTAAATTATGATATATATCGTATCTGTGTTATATTATAATTGTAGATATTTTTAAGTTATTAAATAATAAAATTAATACATATTATAAAAAATCTAATATGATGTAGCTTATTACATCATTAATATTAATAGAGAATTTAACGTTAGATTATTATTATTATTATTATTATTATTAAAGTTATATTTAATCACTGTAAAATTAAATATATAAATTCTAAATTTTTAAAAGAATATTTAACGAAATAATAAGAAATATAATATTCATATCTTTATAATTTTTTAAAATCATATCGTCATAAGTCATTTTACATATCAACAGTTAATGCTAAACAGTTAATTTTATCAAACATCTTTAATAAATAGCTGATATTATCTACTGATCAAATATAATTAACTATTAGTTAAATGCTGATAAAATAAGTTAATATTTAATACAATCGATTGTCAATCATGAATATTTGATTTTTTCAATTAAGGATTTTGCTTTTTAACAGGATAGTTGACTCTTTGCCTCGCGTAAGCGAGAGATGCTCAGTGGAGATGGTGGTGAGAAGACTTGCGTGGACGAGTTGTCTGATAGCATTTAGACTATTATTGCCTCTTTTATATTGATTTCGTAAGTGACCCAACCCACTTGCTGTTTAAAAGAAAAGCCGAAAGGAGCCAGTACCTGACTGGCTGACTTCATCTCATTTTCAAATGCGTTTGAAACTTTTTTTTTTTTTTTGAAACTAATCAAACTTCATTAAACATAAAAAAACAAAGTATCAACCCAAAAGAGGCACCTAACTCAAAGTCAAGAGGCTTTACCCCATAACACCTGAACCTAGAACCTCTTCTGCATTGACAACAAGCGAAGGACAATCACAAACAAGAATAGAAGCAATACTACTAGGGACAGAATCCCACTCAAACCGGTGTGCATGAAATAAAGCCACCCTTGCTAGCGCATGAGCAGCCTTATTAGCATTCCGCGAAGTCCATTGGAAGGACAACTGAGAGAAACCATTCTGAAGGAGAAGACAATCAGCCAAAATCGTGCCAACCTCAGACAAATTAGAAGATAAACTTTGAAGATGATTAATGGCATCAAAACAATCTGACTCAATCACAATATTATCTAAGCAAAGAGCCTTTAACCAACTAAGTGCCTCTTTGATGGAAATAACTTCAGCAAGAAATGCATCCTCACAGCAGCAAATATGGCCCGACAAAGCTTTAACCAATCGGCCCTGATCATCCCTAAAAACAACCCCAAAGCCCGAGCTATTAACACCTGGCAAGACAGAAGCATCAACATTACATTTCAGCCACCCCGCTTTAGGCTTACTCCAAACAAACTTTTGAATCCAATTTGATATTGCATTCATTAGAGCCTACGCTGCCGCGTTTTAAAGTCAGCGTGGGCCAACTTTTGGTATGAAAAATTGGATTCATTAAATTCTCTGTGCCAAACCTGTTCATACGACCCATTCACACATATTTTTTTAGTCCTACATATTTACCGGATAGAATCATATGAAACATGGTTGATAAGGATTACGAATACAGATATTTTGATGGCAAAATATTCAGAATCAATTTTTTACAGTTGGAAATTAAGTTCGAATAATTAAACATGATTGGTGTGAGTAATTTAGTACGCTCATCTTTTAACAAAAGATTTCGAATTCGAATCTTAAGAATAAAAAAATTTGTTTAGACAACACTTTACTTTTTTACTGGTGAGTCGGTGAGAGCAAAGATTAGTTTGAAAGTGAATGATATAAAGGTATTTTCTGACAATTAAAATCCTCTTAAGATATCCCGTGGGTTAAAAAAAGAAAATTAAGTTCGAATAGGTCTGTTTCTAATTTGCTCCTGATATTGCTACGATCTACGAAGTCACTTTTTAAAAGAAAAAGTTAAATAACCCTGTTAAATGAATTATTAATTATTATTTAAATAGAAATTAGTAAAATGTCAAACTTATTGACATATTGATAAGCGTTTATTTTTATTTTATGAAAAGTTGTAAATATTATTATTAAATTCAGTCTAAATAAGGAATATTGGAACAATAAAATATTAATGTATGTATAAATTTATAAACATTAAAATGTTAGAATTATTTAAGATGAAAGTAAATTAATATTATTCGACTTTTGCTTGGACATTAGTGTTGCAAAAGGAAAACTAGCGTCAAAGTATAAAGAATAGAATTTAGATGGATTGGTTCAAGAATAGGAATAAGTGAATTCAGAATATATAATGGTCCCAAACAGAACAATTGTACCAACAAAGTCAATACTATAGGATCTTAAGCCAACGGATTCGGCAAACATAGCCTTAAGCTTCTCTACTTTTTTTTTTTTTTTTTCCCCTTTTGTTGTCCAACTTTTGTCTCTTTTACTTTGGTGCTGTGGATGCGGTGCTATCTAAGAGCAGCATATAAAATTGCTTCGTTCCAATCAACTTAATGTTTTAGTCTAAATATTTTTTCTCCTTAGTTTAAATATTTCCTTGTGATAACTAGCTTGATTTATTTATTTACTTATTTTATTTTTAATTTTTTACTCTTTACTTTATTCAACTTTTATCATATTATTGTTTATTACTTATTTTTATATTTTATTATGTATTTATTTAATTATATTTAATTATTATATTACTTATTTTAATATGTATCTTTCCATCTTCACGTTAGTCTATCATAAATAACCTTTCTATTAGTTAGATATAAGAGTACGTACTATTCAACATTTTTATATCTTACATATTATTTTTACTGAATTATTGTTGTTATTGTTTTACTAATAATAGAGGGTTGTATTATTTAAAATTCATTTATTTTTATAACCAAATAGTTCATGGAAATAAATGTTAAATGACCGTTTCACCACAAAGGCTCTGATACCATGTTAAGTGACCATTTTACCACAATAGCTTAAGCTGTTGTCTGAGGCCAAATTAATTGATTTTATACATTCACTAACAATAAAGTCTTGCCAGATTCTCTCATTCGTGGGGAAGTGTTTATTTTAATGGAGGATGACGAAATAAAATAAGAAATTTTATTTTAATGTTTGACTTAAAAATAAGATAATTTAGTTTAAAATTGTTCTTTTTGTTAATATTTTAGTTATATGACTGAAAAATCACATAAAGATTAATAGGAATATAAGTAAAGTGTCATCTTTTTTACAAGAATTTTTATATTAAATAAGTAATCATATTTCGAATAGATAATGAAGTATTCAAAAATTATTTTAGCAAAAATGAAGAGTTACATAACTTCTTTAACTATAAGTCTTCACATTCTCCTCTGTCAGTAGTAAAGTCGTTCCATCGTAAAGTTAGAGTCGGCGCGATCGAAATTTTATCAACCAAATGTCATTGTTTTAACTTTGACCTGGAATATGCAGATGCGGCCCGTTATTATTTTTAACCATCAGTCATATTAGTAAAATGTTAATAAATATAATCTTCTAAAAATTAAAAAATTAAACAA
>JAOSBP010000206.1:1279213-1290752 GCA_027563825.1 Erythroxylum mucronatum
ATATAAGGAATTAATTATATAATCAGTAAGTAATTGATAAAAATAAATTTTATTATTTATCTATTTTAATATATTTTTAATATTTTCACTTCTATTGTTATATTAACCAATATTATCAATACAAATCAAAATTATCATGATGCATTCTACTATAAATAACTAATATAGTATAATCCATTTCGGTATTATTATTTTTTTGGATATAATAGAGTACACGAGATAATATTGAATCAAAATGATTACTTGCTTATGATATTTTTCGTTAATTATTACCTTTTAAAATTGTGCATTAAATAAATTATTGTATGCACACAATAAAATACGTATTTTGATACTACCATCCATAAAAAATGTACAGGTTACGCATATAATGCATCCTTATAGTAGTGTAAGTATACTACAAACAATAAAATAAAACATCATTATATTTTATTTTTTTTCTCATCCTTCAAAATTTTAATTTTTTTAAAAATTGAATGTAGATCTATTATTTAATTGAACTGAAATGGAACTATTTAATCTTGTTCATTTCATTAATTTGTATAAATAAATAATTTATAACATAAACTTACCGTATATATATTATAAGATGATGAATGCACCAAACCAAACTATAATATATAAGGAACTAATTATATGATTAATGAGTAATTGATAAAAGAAAAGATTGTAAATATCGTTTTTAATATGTGAAGATCTGCTCTCTTTTATACTTGCCAAGTAAATCTCCTTTTTGATGATGGAAAAAGCTACCATCAATGCTATCATTAACGAGTAATTGATAAAAAATAACTGAAAATATTGTTTTCTAATAAGTTACATCTCCTCCTTTATACTTACCAAGTAAATCTCCTTTTTTATGATGGAAAAAGCTAACCATGAATTCCTCTTTTCTTTTCAGCTCCAAACCCACTTTGATGCTAGCTTTTTCCATTATAAAAAAGGAGATTAACTTGGCAATTATAAAAGAGAGGAGATCTTAACTTATTCGTATGTGTTGACTCGAGATTGACTGAGAAGCATCAAAGTGGGTTTGGTTGGAGCTGGAAAGAGGAAAGACGTAATCGTGTTCATTTCATTAATTTGCATTATTTGATAATTTATCAACAAAAGCTTACCACATATATATAAATATGAAGTACGTAAATTTAGTAAAAACAAGAACACCAAACCAAACCATGATATAAGGAATTAAGGCCAAAAGTGTATTTTAAACTCTAATATTTACAAAAAATCTACGTTGAATTATAACATTTTGGGGCGTTCGAGTTAAACCCAACATTTACAAAACATTCAAAACAGATCCTAAAATAGACGGAAAAGTTGAAGAAAGTTAACCTCCGTTAGTAAAATGTCATGTGGTTTTTTATATGAAGTGACCTTTTTTTAATTTTGCATATTAGTAAGACTTACTTTTCTCTTCCGTGACATTCTTATTTTTAAGGCTCTTGACTTGTAGATTTTGCTTAGAAAAATGTTTGATTCTTTTTAATGACTTTTTTTTTGCTTGGTCTGATTCTTTTTAATGGCTCCGTTTTTGCTTGGTCTATTCTCACATACTTATGATATTGTTTGATGCCTTAGTTATTCTTTCCCTCTTTTTTTTTTTTGATAATGACAAAGGGGGAGAAATAGTTAATGATATATTGCAGTTGATGATATTTACTTTACATTTGTGTTGTATTTTCAATATTACCTTGATGATATATTATTATGCTGAAATGTTGCTGAACTTGAAATATGTGATAAACAAATAATTGGCTCCTTTCTTTACAAGTCAGGCTCTTTCTAATTATAACCGTGAATAAAGTTTGCAAGTATCTTTCGAAACCTTTTATTATTATTTGAATTTTGAAAATACATCTTATTGTTTGTCATCATCAAAAAGAGGAAGATTGTTAGCTTAAGGTTTATGTTTAATGATATTGATAATAACTATATAATATTTCAAAATTCAAATTAGATTTAATTTCTTGTATGGGCAACGGTATAATTTCTAGAGGGAAATAAAATCATAGAATAATCGCTTCCTTTCTTGCAGAAACCCTCTTTATAAACTTACTTTTTTTAGAAATAGTTACATGACATTCGAAAGGATCTTACTAGTTCGAATAATTAATTCTGGAAGCCTTGACAGAACATTTATCTTAACGTTTGAATATCAAAGATTTCAATAGAGATAATATCGAAAATTAAGTAACGACTAGTTGAAGAAAATGTCTACTTAAAGAAGAGCCACTGCATTTGTGAAACACGTGAGACTTGTGAAATATCTTAGAGCATCAATATTATTGAAAGTTGTATCAAACTCTTTGTGCTTTAAAAAAGTGAAATCACTCTATTAAAAGAGACTGTTAAATCCTTCATACATTTTTTGTTGAGAGCTTGTAGAGGCTAGCAAAATACTGCTAGTATAAAAGGTTGAAGAACCTTAAAAAGTATACACTTGTGAGCTTGAAGATGCTCGTCAAATTACTACTTGGCTTTTATAGTGAAATACTCATCAAGTTGGATACTTTGAAATTGGAGGTAGGCTTCGTTATAAGCCAAACAAGTATAACACCAGTATGTTATTTTTCTCTCTTCCTTACTTTTAAATTTTCGAATTATAAGTTTATATTTTTAAGAGGTTCCTTATGTTTTTATATCGCAAGAGATTTCTTTTGAAAGTTAGCAGGCTCCTATCGAATTAACCAACTCCTTTCTTTTTTAGCGCTAGTAGGCTCCTATCTTTTTGAGTATTAGTCTATTCTTTTAGATCAATTAACTCCTTTCTATTTGAGCGTTAACAAGCTCCTTTCAAATTAACATATTCCTTTCTTTTTTGACGTTAACAAGATCCTTTCGAAAGTTTTTAAGATCTTTCTATTTATAAATTTATTTTGTTTAGCAAGATGTTTTCGATTTGAAAGTACCTTAGAATTTTTTTACACACAATTCACCTCCTCTTGTATGTGTTTACTTTATCAAAGAATTCAATCTCATCAAGCTTGGCTTCAAAAAGATTTTGAATATAATTGGGACATCCGATATCATAACAACAGGTCTTTTTACATAGCAACAGGGTAACAATTGAATCAGGTTACAAGCACTAACCTCTAAACTTAAAATTATTGTAACAACAACGATTTGTAATATAGGAAACTCAACTGCCAAAAACAAAAATGATCACTAATTGGATAAAAATTGGTAAAATTATTTGATTAAAAAAGAAGACCAACAAACCAATAACATACAAGAAGGATGGTATGTCGGCTTCAACCTGATTTTAAATTTAAGTTAATTAAATTAATGAATAAATTTTAAGGTAATCAAATTTTAGTTTTTGAATTAGAGAAGATTAACTAATTAAGTAAAAAATAAAAAATCAGTCAAATTAAACCATAAGGGACCAACCTTTTGACATGCCTAGGTACAAACGTTAACCTAACTTATGGGAACCATATCCCGCTTGGTGTTGACGGTGATCTTCTTGAGATCGGAAAATAAATTAATTTTGTTTTGGTATATCCCAAGTCTCGTAGAAGTAAACTGCTAGCTATCAATTTCTTCGGAGTAACCATTGCTCTTGCTTCCACTGATCTGTTACTGACAACCATGATGAGTATTATCAAAAGCAGAGTCACATACCATTGATTTCCCATCTGATATCTGGACTGAAAGTCCGATATGAAGAAAGTAGAGTTACAGAAGGTGTGTTTTATGTTTGTAAGGTGTTCTTTATACATGTAGAGACTAGAAAGAGTGGTTTGAAGGTGGAAAAATCGGCTAGCTTCCACCAACTTTCATCAATCAAATATATTTTCACGTATGGACGTTGGCGGCAAAGACTAACAGTCGAAGACTAGACAAGTCGATACCAAGATGATATAAATAACCAATATGATATATTTCATTTTAGTATGATATTTTTTAGGATACACAACAATATTACAATTTAGAATGACTTGAATTTATGAAAATTCCACTACACTTTCAATAACAATGAAATTTATAATTATTATCTTTTAAACTATGTATATTAAATAAATTATTATATGCATCTAATAACTCCCAAAATAAATATTTTAATGTTTACAACTTTTAGAAAATAATGAATTATTATTGAAGGTTTAGTTACTACAAACTATATATGTTGTAATAAAAGAAAAACATACGAAACTTCCATAGTCAAAAGGCTAAGTAAGTTGTCTAATATGGGCATGTGTAAAATGCTTAGAATATCATGCCAAAAAGAAATATTATTATTAGAACATTGATGGACAATATATAAAACTCAACAGCCAAAAGCTGGCACACACTTTGTGGAAAAAGTGAAAAGATTTTTCTTTTATTTACAATTGATCAAAGTACAATATATATAAGTGAACTACAGCTAGATGACAGCTGGAACTATAAGCTAACCAAGGAAAACTAAAAACTAAACGGAAAGCTAACTAAGTGTTAATAGTTTAATGGAGTCAACGAATAGTTGAATTAGATAACCAACACACTTCCAACACAAAGACAAACATTACTTAAGTACATATCTGTAGACTTACATATATATATAAAAAGACCAAAAAAGAAGACTAAGAAGTAGTATGCAATCCCAGATTATGAGAACTGCTGCCACTTTACTGTCCTTTATAATTTGATTCTGATGGTGATCTAACCATGGGAGAGGAAACGATTAAAACAAGATTCTATAATACATAAGTCACCTCTCACGCATGCATCAAACCGTGATAAGTAGAAAAAGTTGGAGTAGGTTAATCGTACAATTGCATTATTATTATTGTAGGGTGAATGTTCTACGAACTATGTAATAAAACACACGAATCAAGTTTGAACATTTCTATTATTATCATATCAAAACCAAAAGAAGAATAAGCCACACGAAATAAGTTTGAAAGAATTATAATAGCCATGAATTTCGTCAAAACAATGTTATTAAAAAGTTAAATTAAAATAACATATTTTAATTAATTAAAATACACTCAAATTACGTAACTCGAATTCAACTAAACTTTTTTTATCATAACTCAATCGCCTTTTCCAACTAGATCCAATTTATTACTAGGCCTATAAGTAGCATACAAGCTGAAATTATGGTTTTTTAGGGCTTGGTTCCGATGGTGATATACAAGCGGGAGGGAGAAGGGGAGCGCTTGTGCAGTTCTCAAGATAAACTAATTTCGATTCGGTATATCCAAGTTCCTTCAGAAATAAACAGCTAGTAATCTTCTTCGGAGTAACCATTGCTCGTGCCTCCACTGACCTGCTACGTAGAATGATGTGTATTATCAGAAGCAGTCACATATCTTCGATTTTCCATCTGACTGCTCCTGGACTGAAATTTCAGATACGGAGAAAGTAAGAGATATAATTAAGGTGTTGTGTTATGGTTCGAAATAGGTTATAAGGTTTGAGCTGTAAAGGAATCTAGCTTCTATGAACTTTCATCGATCAATAACGTAAGAGCTTTTATGTCAAAGACTAAACGATTGATTGAAAATTTTATTTATTTAATACAACAAGATTCTATAATACATGTGTAATCTCATATGAATGCTTCAAAGCACAATAGGTAGAAAAAAAGTTGGAGATGGCAACAATTCAATCCCATCAAGCTTGAATTCTAAATATTTGAAGAACGTTGATCAATAAATGAACTATACTTTTTTTTCCTTGCCATAGAAAATAAAATAACCTTCGAACACTAGCAATAGATTAGGTTGGAGCTGGAAAGAGGCATCTGCTTCTATGAACTTCCGTCAATCAATATATTTTCGCGCAAGAACTTTCATGTGTCAAAGACAAAACGATTAATTCAAATTTTTGCGTGAAAAATTTGTAAGGGGAATTATCTAATTTTATTAATTTAATACAAAAAGATCCTATAATACATACGTAATCTCGTATGCATGCATTGAAGCAGAAGCACAATTGGTAGAAAAAGTTGGAGATGGCAACAATTCAATCTCATCAAGCTTGGCTTCAAAAAGATTTTGAGTATAATTGGACAGCCAGTATCATAAAAACAGGTCTTTTATATAGCAATAGGGTAACAATTGAATCAGGTTACAAGCACTGACCTCTAAACTTAAATTTATTGTAATAAGAACCATTTATAATATAGAAGACTCAACTGCCAAAGACAAAATACATATTTGTAAACTTATTAGATTAAAAAAAAAACCAACAAGCTAATAACATATAAGAAGGATGATACGTCGGCTTAAACCTGATTCGACCTGAAATTAACAAATAAAATTTAAATTAATCAAATTATAATTTGAGCTAGAGAAAATCAGTTAATTCAAGTAAAAATTAAAAAAATCAGTTAAAACTTAAAACTATAAGGGACCAACCTTTTCATATGCCTAGGTACAAACCTAGATTATGGCCTTGGGAACTACCCCGCTTGGTGTTGACGGTGATCTTTTGGAGATCGCAAAATAAACCAACTCTGGTTTGGTATATCCAAGTTCTCGCAGAAGTAAACTGCTATTAATCTTCTTCGCACTAACAATTGCTCTTGCCTCCACTGACCTGTTACTGACAATCATGACGAGTATTATCAAAAGCAGAGTCACATACCTTTGATTTCCCATCTGATATCTGGACTGAAGTTCCAATATGGAGAAAGTAGAGTTGCAGAAGGTGTGTTTTATGTTTGTTGTAAGGTGTTCCTTATACATATAGAGACTAGATGGAGTGGTATGAAGGTGGAAAAGTCTGCTAGCTTCCACCAACTTTAATCAATCAAATATATTTTCCCCCACGGACATTGACGGCAAAGACTAATAGTCGAATAATAGACAAGTCGATATCAAGATGATATAAATAACCAATATGATATAACTCATTTTAGTATTAATTTTTTTAGGATACACAACAATATTACAATTTAGAATGACTTGAATTTACGAAAATACCAATATATTTTCAACAACAATGAAATTTATAATTATTATCTTTAAACTATGTATTGTTAGAAGTAATAGTTAATTGGAACTTTCAGCAATTTAGTTGTTATGCTATTACAGTAAAATAAGCTAAGAGATTCACTAGCTGCTAGTTTTCCTAATTCCTAGGTAAATTAGTTTGAGTAGTCAAACTTTGTAGCTAATACGTTGTAGTTTTCAATTCAAATTACAACTCTTATAATAAACTCTATTAAATAGGCTTTGTTGCTTGTGAATAATGCAAAGGTCAGCAAAATCACTTTCTTCTCTTTCTACAGTTGTTCAGTTCTATAACATTTCTCCAACAAAGGGGTATTAGAGCCAGGTTATTTTGGAACTATACACACCATTCTTCTTGTTTTCAAACAATGACAGCAACTTCAAGCACTCTCACAATCATACAACCACAGATACCAATTTTCAAAGGTGACTCCTATGAGTTTTGGAGTGTAAAGGTGAAGACGTTATTTAGATCTCAGGATCTTTGGGATCTTGTGAAAATAACTGTTGCAGAATCTAGCGATGATGAGACTCGTCTAAAAGACGACCAAAAACGTGATGCAAAAGCCCTCTTCTTCATCTAACAAGCAGTGGATGAATCGATATTCTCCATAATAGTTGCTGCTACGTCAGCTAACCAAGCCTGGTCGATCTTGAAAACTTAACATCAAGGATCAACAAAGGTAATTACTGTTAAACATCAATCTCTTTGACAAGATTTTGAAACTTCATTTATGAAAGGCAATGAATCAGTTCAAGAATACCTAGCACAAGTCTCTTTCATTGTAAGTCAAATGTGTTCATACGGTGAGAAAATCAAGGATGAACTGTTGTAGATAAAGTGTTAAGGAGTTTAGCTCCTAAATTTGATCGTGTAGTAGCTACAATTGAGGAATTGAAATATTTGTCTATTTTCTCGTTTGATGAACTAATGGGGTCTTTATATAAGCACATGAGGCCAGAATCAACAGAACTGCTACAAAAGAGAAAAGAAATTCGATCCATATCAAAGGGGAATCGAAGTTGTCAAATTAACATGCTAGAGAAAAAGGTATAGCAGCTTTCTGAGGTTGAGGTTGAGGCCGTGGAAGGAGTAGTTCATTACACTGTTCCTATTATAACAAAAATGGACACAGAGACAAATTTTGTTGGTCCAAGCCAGAAGAAGCTAATTATGCTAAGGAGGATGAAGAGCAAGATGACTTCTTATTCATGGTTCAATCAAGCACATAGAATATTGTTGGTGATATATGGTATGTTGACAGTAGTTTCTCACATCACATTACTGCTGACATATCCAAATTCAAGGATCTTGATGAATCAATAAGGTCATATGTTTGGCTTGGTGATGACAATCAGCTTTAGATTGAAGGTCGAGGGACTGGAGTGGGATCTATAGGTAACTAAAAGAAGTTTATTAAAGATATGCAGTTTGCTCCATGTCGTACACATAATTTATTAAATGTGAAGCAACTAATTGAGTCAGGCTATTCAGTTGTGTTTGAAAATGCAAAATGTTTGATAAAAAACAAAGATGAAATTCTAGCATGTGCTCACATGTCATCCAATAGGATGTTTCCCCTTGATATCTCTAAAGATGCAGCCATGATAAACAAGACAATGGGAGAAAGTTAGTTATGGCACCTCAAATACAGGCATTTAAATGTCAAGGGTCTGTAGCTATTGAAAAACAATGACATGGTTAGCAACTTACCTTCCATCGCACCTCTATAGAAAGTGTGTGAACGATGCGTGATGGGGAAGCAAGCCAAGAAAGCATTCCTTATTGGCAAGTCCAGACGTGCAGAAGATCTATTAGAGCTGGTTTATTTCGATATTTGTGGTCTTATGAGGGCTGAATCTTTGTCCAGAAGTAAGTACTTTCTATTGTTCACTGATGATTTCAGTAGAATGAGCTGGGTGTATTTCTGCAACTCAAGTTTGAGACTTGAATATTTCCAGAAGTTTAAAGCAATGCAAGAAAAACAAAGTGGAAAAGATCTTAAGGTGCTTCGAACCGATTGTGGAGGAGAACTTTTGTCCAAAGAGTTTGTGACTTTTTTTTGAAGCCTAAGGAATCAAAACAAAGTTGACATCCCCATAAACTCTAGAGCAAAATGGGGTGGCTGAGCGTAAAAATCGAATGGTGGTTGAGATGGCTCGATCAATGCTAAAATCAAAGTGGCTTCCTAACAGTTTTTAGGCTGAAGGTGTAGTAACGACAATGTATCTTCTCAATATTTCTCCTATAAAGGTTATGCTTGGAATGGCAATAAACCCTTAATGAGTCACTTAAGTGTTTTCGGCTACATATGTTATGCTTTGCATACAACTAATAGACACAAGCTAGAAGAGACATCACAAAGATACATCTTCATCTGTTATTGCTTGCACTCTAAGGCTTACAGATTATATGATCCCTTAAGTGGCAAGATTTCAATAAGTAGGAACGTTGTATTTGACAAACAAGGCTACTAGTCATGGGAAGAAAAACAAAGAAATCAAATGCTCAAGTGGAAATGAACGAAGGGGAAGATACTGCAGTAAATAAAGAAACAACAATACCATCTTTTGTCAGATCACAAAAGTCAACTCTAGCAAGGTCAAGTCCATTGTCAAGCGGAACTTCCTCATTCAAAAAGTCTTCACTCGATAAATCAACTCAACTACACAAAAGTGAGCTTGGCAGAATTTCTCGACGTCGGTTCAAAATTGAAGGAGAGGAGACATCACCATTGGTTCTACTCATTGGGGATCCGATCCTAGTGGAGGAAGCAATGAAAGAGAATGAATAGTAGAGAACAATGAAAGAAGAACGTCATGTTATTGAAAAAAATCAGACTTCGGAGCTAGTCGATCTTCCTAAAGGTAAAAATGCTATCAATCTTAAATGGAATTTTAAAACTACATGAGTGGCAGATGAGAGTATTCAAAAGCATAATGCAAGGCTTCTAATGAGAGGTTAGGCTCAACTACAAGGCATCGACTGTGAGGAAACATTCTCACCAGTAGCTCGATTTGAAATGGTGAGAATTATTTTGGAACTTGCAATGCATAAGGAATGGAAAGTGTTCCAATTTGATGTAAAATCTGCCTTCCTAAATGACAATTTACTAGAAGAAATGTATGTAACTCAACCTCCAAGTTTCAAAGATTCTAGGAATTAAGATAAAGATTTTCGGTTGAAAAAGGCACTCTATGGGTTGAAGCAAACCCCTGGAGCATGATATAAAAAGATCGATAAGTTCTTTCAAAATAATGAGTTCGAAAGGAGTATGCATGATCTAAACTTGTATTTGAAAAAACAAGGTATGAATGATGTGGTGATATACTGGTTCTTTTTTACATCTTATATCTGAGTTTAAGAAGTCCATGAAAAGTATGTTTGAGATGATGAATTTGGGAGAACTACCCCACTTTTTGGGCTTAGAAATTGTTCAAACACATGTTGAAATTTTCATGTTATAGAAGAAGTATGTTGAAGATACCCTTAAGAAGTTTAACATGATGGGATGTAAAACAACCATCACACCTATGAATATTAACGAGAAGCTTCAAGTAGAAGATGATACAAGAGCAGCAGAAGGAAGCTTCTTTAAGAGCTTGATTGGGAGATTGATTTATCTAACTCACTCTCGTCCTAACATAAGTTTCTCAATTTTTGTCCTTTCACGGTGTATGCATAAATCGTCCAAATATCACTTTGGTGCAATTAAGAGAGTTCTTCGTTAGCACAAAGGAGTTTGGCATCTGGTTTCGAAAAACAGATGAGTTCAGTCTCAAAGGTTTTATAGACTATGATTGGGCTGGTTCGATTGAAGACAGATGAAGCACTTCCAAAAATTGCTTCATTCTTGGAATAGTTGCAGTTTCTTGATGTTCTAAGAAGTAGGCCCCCATAGCTTTGTCATCTACTGAAGCAGAATACATGGCAACTACAACTTCTGCTTGTTAAGTAGTGTGGTTAAGGAGGATTTTATTTAGTATGAGGCAAGAACAAGTTGAAGCTACTGATATTTTGTGTGATAGTAAGTCAGCCATAATGCTAGCCAAAAATCCTATTTTTCACAGTCGTACCAAGCATATTAAAATCAAACATCATTTCATTTGAGAGTTAATGACAAAGGGAGAAGTGATAGTGGTAGATTGCATCATGTTTTAGTGGGTAGTGTAGTATGTGTTTAGTTGTTAAATTGCATTATTAGTGCATGTGTTAGGTTAGGATTGTGTTAATTAGATATTTTTGTTTTAAGTGTTTTGTAATTAGAGCACGCGTTTGAGCTTCAATTTTATGTTTTTGAGGTACCTTAATGTGTTTGTTTAGTATTTCAGGGCAAATATTGAAGAACAAAGGAAATCATAGAAGGCCTAAAGCCGAATCCAGACCCACGATCGTGACAGAAGAGAAATAGGGTAGCCATAATCGTGGCTTAGTTCACCACGATCATGACAGAGAGCAAGATGAGGTGCCACGTGATCGATTGTTTCTGCAAGTGTATAGAATCGTCCTAATACCCGCACAGTGAATATTCTAAAGTCGTCTCCCTCAAGGACCAATTCTTTTACCAGTCAATTTAAACCTAATTAAT
>JAOSBP010000206.1:1313807-1323848 GCA_027563825.1 Erythroxylum mucronatum
CTCATCATAGCAATGGTGCAAGTATCCTTAGACTTGAGGTACTCAAGTGTATCTTGGATACTGATCCTGTACTTTGATTCCATTCCTCGTGGTTGCCTCTACTCTCAGCTTCAGCGTGGCTCGTGCGTATGTCTGCTGGAGCTGGTCCCCTCTGGTGGGTCTGCCTCCACTGTTTTCCAGATGTGACAATTTAGTTCCACTGGTGGGTCTCCTCCGGTGGAGCTGCTCTTTTTTTTTTGCATTTTACCCTTTTTTTTTTTTTCTTTCTCTTTTTTTTTTGTTTATTTGTTTTTGTTTTTGTTTTCAACCCTCCACATATCCTACTCCTAAATAATCATTTTCACATGAAAGGTAGGGAATACTTAACTTATGGCTTTGTTAAGTGAGGGTGTCAAAGAAATAGAGATTTTACGTAGGCTCAACTTGACTCCAAGGAGAATATAGGATTATTTTAAGCCAACATTGGATTGCGGCTCATAATTCCAAGAAAATTGACTTAATCACTTCCTTATCAAATTTGCGCTCACATTTCGCCTTAATAAGCCTCGAGAACTTGTTCTAGGATTGGTGAGACCTCCCATCAGAAGTGTAATTCCTCCCATCAAAATTCGCTTGTAAGGTCCAATTTCCTACAATTAAAACAAAGAGGAACGATAATTTTGGGTAAAATAAAAAATGAAAACAACTAAGGTGATACATTTTATATCTTACATGTATCATCTTAGTTTGCCACACTCCATTTTCCTATTCATGTTAGTGAGGTATTAGATATTTGTGATTATATTAAACCTGTGTCATACATGACACATGTGTTTGATATTTTTCAATATCAAAAGCCTTACAGAATAGAATGTAGGACTTTCATTACCTCTGGATCAAATGTTTTTTTTTTAATTTGGTACCAATACAGTAACGTGACTTAACCGAGTTTTTAAACTGTTTTGAACTTGACAAAAACTGCAATTAATAATTGTCCAAGGGGGAGAATGTTAGACATTTTTGTCCTTAGGGACATTTTTGTCTTTTTCCTATTAAGTAGACAACTATTAATTGTAATTTTGGTTTTCAATAAATTATTGGTTAAGTTACATAATTTGATTCAAATAAAGATAATAAAGTGACCAAATAAATGATCTAAATTAATGGGTCAAAGTCTGAGTAGAAAATAGATCCCAATTAGTATAGACCTGGTCATATCGACCTTGTGATGGGGAAGCCCAATATGGAAGCTATATAGAGGTTAAGGTCTCCTAGAGTCGCTCATATCAATCGTAAGCATACGATTGTCTGACCCATTAAGAGATCTTGCATATTGAGAAAACCATAGAAAGGCCTAAACTGAGTGTCGGTAAACAATTTCCTCAACTGTTCCGAGAAGATCGGAGCTCATTTCAGCATCAAAAACTGTTTCAGAACTCTGAATGGAACCGAAATTACGTATTTCGCATTTCCTTTGTTTTTACCCTTTCATATATGATCCTGGGTACGTAATAAGGTCTGTACTACGTATTACAATATATAGAGTCTATCGCTGGCTGTTCCTGGACAGAAATTTCAGATACGGAGAAAGTAGAGTTATAAAATTAAGGTGTTGTGTTACGGTTCTTGTAACGTTTTCTATATACATGTACGTATAGATCTGTATTGCAGTAGGGTATAAGGTTTGAGCTGTAAAGGAATCTGGCTTCTATGAAAGTATATTTCCACGTAAGAACTTTTATGTCAAAGACTAAACGATTAATTGAAATTATAAGGAAATTATCTAATTTTTATTAATTTAATACAACGAGATTCTATAATACATACACAATGTCGTAGGAATGGTTCAAATCACAATACGTGGAAAAAAAAGTTGGAGATGGCAAAAATTCAATCTCATCAAGCTTGACTTCCAATTGATTTTGAATATAATTTTATCAAATATAATTTTTATATTTGATATGTTCACTTTAGTCAACTTTAAAAAATTATCAAATTCAGTGTCCAAACTAACTTTGAATTTTAAGACCAAACTAATTTGTCACACTTAGCGTTAATCTAACTTAGTCCCACCATTTCTTGCTTTTAAAAATTAAAAAAAAACACAAAAACTTTATCAAAACGTAAAAAAGATGTTTTTCTAATATTTCGTAACAGATTTTTACATGTTTTCGTTGCTACTTCTTCTTCTTTTTAGAAACTTTATCCCTTCTCTCTTTTTTTTCATATCAAACTCGTCTCTTTCTCTTTCATGTTTTTTTGTTCTTTTCTTCTTTCTTATGTCCCTAACTCATCTCTTACGTCCCTTTTCTATCCGTGCAGAAAGCGAAAGCTTGGACTTTTAACCAATGAATTTTTGAAACTGATTTGATATTATTCTAATTATATTGCTATGTGTCTGGATGATCGCAAATCCACATCGGGGTACATTTTTATGTTAGCAGATGGTGTAATATCGTAGAAGAGTATCAAGTAGATATTGGTAACTTCCTCAACCATGCATACAGAGTTTGTTGTATGTTATGGAGCTGCTACACAGGTGGTTTGGCTTAGAACCTTAAATTTTGAGTTGTCTGTGGTGAATTCGATAGCTAGACCCATTCGGTTATATTGTGATAATCTTGCTGCAGTGTTGTTCAGTAACAACAACAATAATATCACAAGGTCTAAGTATTTGGAGGTCAAGTACTTGACCATAAAGGAGTTGATTCAAAAGGGCGACGTTGAAGTGGAGCACATCAGGACTGAGGAGATGTTAGCTAATCCTTTAACTAAAGGACTTCACCCATTAGTGTTTGTTAGACATGTATCTAATATGGGCATGTTAAAGTCCTTAGACAATAGTAATTAGGGATCATTATATTTGCTCCTTAATATTTTGTGTATTTTGATGTATTATAACATTATAATTATTTATTAATAAAGATGATCATGTTCTTTTATCCTCAGTAATAATTGCTTTTGTATGTAGTCATAATACATACGGAAGCCTTAAGATTTGTATTGATCTTAAGTATTTTAATGGTCATTGGGCATTTATAAAGATTGACCTTTAGTCTATGTCATTAAACACATAAAATTTATATGGATATCCTTAAAGTTTCATATGACATAGGGGGATATAAGTTTTTAATTCCATAAAGGTTCTCTAATGTAGTTTAACATTCAATTGAAGAACATAAAGGTTTTCTCTAATGTTATTTAGCATTCAGTAAGAGAAAACAAGGTTTCTCTGCTACAGTTTAGCATAAAGTTAGAGAAATTGAGAACTACAAATGAAGATGATACATTTTAGATCATACAAGTATCATCTTAGTTTGCCACAGTCCATTTTCTCATTTATGTTAGTGAGGTATTAGATATTAGTGATTATATTGAACCTGTGTCACACATGATACATGTATTTGATATTTTTCGATATCGAAATCCTTACAATACGGAATGTAGGACTTTCATTACCTTTGGTAATTTGGTACCAATACAGTAACGTGACTTAATCGAGTTTTAAAGTGTTTTGAACTTGACAAAAACTGTAATTAATAATTGTCATAGAGGGAGAATGCTAGACATTTTTGTCCTGAGGGACATTTTTTGTCTTTTTCCTATTAAGTGGACAACTATTAATTGTAATTTTAGTTTTCAATAAATTATAGGTTAAGTTACATAATTTGATCCAAATAAAGGTAATAAGTGGCTTAATAAATGATCTAGATTAATAGGTCAAAATTCGGGTGAAAAATTGATCCCAATTAGTGTGAACCCAGTCCATATCGGCCTTGTGATGGAGAAGTTCGATATGGAAATTATATAGAGGTTAAGGTGTCATACAGTTACTCATATCAATCGTAAGCATACGGTTGTCTGACTGGTTAAGAGAGCTTGTGTATTGAAAAAACTGTAGAAAGGCCTAAACCGAGTGTCAGTGAACAGTTTCCTCAACTGTCCCTGGAAGATCGGAGCTCATTTCGGCATCAAAAACTGCTTCGAAACTTTGAAGAGAACCAAAATTAGGTATTCCACATTTCTTTCGTTTTTACCCTTTCATGTATAATCCTAGGTACGTAATAAGGTCTGTACTACATATTACAAGATATAGAGTCTATTGGTTGTTCCTGGACTGAAATTTCAAACAAAGAGAAAGTAGAGTTATAGAATTAAGGTGTTGTATTACGGTTCTGTTAGTGAATATATAAAATCAATTTAGTTGGCTTCACATAACAATTTAAGCTATTGTGATAAAACCTTCACTTAACATAATATTGGAGCCTTTGTGACTAAGTGGTCGTGAGTCCAAATCCAACCACCTACTTATTATTCAACACAAGGTAGAGTGAGCCTGTGCAAGTTTCAAGCCCAAAGGGCTTTCACTTGAGGGGGTGTAATAATGAATATATAAAACCAATTAAGTTGGCCTCACACAAAAGCTTAAGCTATTGTGGTGAAACGGTCACTTAACATGGTATCAGAGCTTTTATGGTCAAGTGGCCATGAGTTCAAATCCTACCACCTACCTATTATTAAGCACAAGGTAGAGTAAGTCTGTGCGAGTTTCAAGCTCAAATGACTTTCATTTGAGGGGGTGTGTTAGTAAACATAAAATCAATCTAGTTGACTTCACACAACAGCTTAAACTATTGTGGTGAAACGGTCACTTAACAAGTTCTTGTATAGTGTTCTGTATACATGTTCGTATATATCTGTATAGCAGTAGGTTATGAGGTTTGAGCTGTAAAGGAATGTGGCTTCTATGAACTTTCATCGATCAGTATATTTCCATATAAGAGCTTTTATGTCAAAGACTAAACGATTAATTGAAATCTTAAGGAAATTATCTCATTTTTATTAATTTAATACAACGAGATTCTATAATACATATTCAATCTCGTAGGAATGCTTCAAAGCACAATAGGTAGAAAAAAAAAAGTTAGCGATGGCAAAAATTCAAAAGTTTGAAAGCTTGACTTCCAATTGATTTTGAATATAATTTTATCAAATATAATTTTTATATTTGATATCTTCACTTTAAGTCAACTTTAAAAATTTATCAAATTCAATGCCCAAACTAACTTTGAATTTAAGACCAAACTAATTTGTCACACTTAGCGTTAATCTAACTTAGTACCACCATTTCTTGTTTTTAAAAATATAAAAACACAACTACTTTATAAAAACCTAAAAAATATGTTTTTATAATATTTTGCAATAGATTTTCACATCTTTTTTTGTTTCTACTTCCTCTTTTTTTTGAAAATTCTATCTCTTCTCTCTTCTTTTTCACCTCGAACTCATCTCTTTTCTAGTTTATGCTTTTTCATTATTTTCTTCTTTCTTATGTCCCTAACTCATTTCTTACTTCTGTTTTCTATCCGTGCAAAAAGTGAAAAGTTGACTTTTAACTTGTGATTTTCTGAAATTGATTTGATATTTTTCTAATTATATTATGTTATTTTTCTGATTTTCTTGATTTTTTATTTTCTATCGTCGTCTGATTTTTCTACATTTGTGGTTTTCCTGGTTTTCATTTTTGCGTTTCTACGTTTCTAATTTTCCTATTTATCGGTTATCTGTGTTTTTGATTTACAATTGTTTGTTATCATGTGTTTTTGGTTTATTTTGGCTTTTATGTTTTTGCATTTCGCATTTTCGGTTTTTTCATTTCTAGTTTTTTTTTTCTCCATTTCTACGATATTGGTTTTCCTATTAGTAGTTTATCTGTGTTTTTGCATTTTCAATTATTTGTTATTTCGCATTTTTTATCTATTTTGACTTTTGCATTTCTGCATTTCACGTTTCAGGTTTCTTCGGTTCTAATTTTTTTATTTTTGCGTTTCTATGTTACTGGTTTTCCTATTTATCGTTTATCAATACTATACATTAAAATCATATTTTTATTTTTAATTTTTATTACAAATTTCAATTAAACAAATTTTTATTTTTTAATAAAAAACATAAAATTTAAATTAAAAATCACAGCATAAATATAAGTGAACCAAACATTCCTAGACTGCCAAGAGCTAGCTTAGGAATGTTTCTAGCAAACATTATGTAGCAAACATTAGAAAATATCGTCTTGAATGATATCCGAACCGAACTTTAGACTGGACTTTAGCTACATCTTTGGATCCGCTCCAACCCAATACACAAACTGGAATTATGGCTTTGTAAAGCTTGGTGCTGATGGTGCTCTATTAGGAGCAGGAGCAGGAGGGGGAGGAGGGCTTGAGTGTGGCCGACCATAAACCAGTTTTGATTTGGTATATCCAAGTTTTCTCAGAAGTAAACGGCTATCAATCTTCTTCACAGTAGCGACTGGTCTTGCCTCCACTGACCTGCTGCTTATAATCATGAGTATTATCAGTAGCAGACTGAAATATCTTTGATTCTTCATCTGGTCGTCCCTGGAATGGAATCCCAAAACGGATATATCAAGTTGGTGTTGTAGAGTTACAGAAAGTTAAGGTGTTTTGCTTCATCGTTATTGTAAGTTGCCTCCATTTATAGGTGAAGAAGGAGAGATCTAGCTACTGACTACCAGGAACTTTCACTAAACACGTTTTCTCTTGTTAGAAAATGATCTGCGGACCTAGACCTCTCAAATTGAATTAGTCTTCAAATCAGACATGAGTTTTAAAAAATCTGTGGCCCATCTGGACTTGACCTATTTCACTATTTGTATTCACATACAACTTGGACTTAACTTAGAATAGTATGAAGCTCTCTATTTGCGTATAAGGTTGGAAATGGTTGTTCGGCAAAAGCTGTAAAGCATATTGGATTTGACTAAATGCTTTAGAAAACACGAAATAGAATATGTTATTTGGGTTTCTTGAAGAGATAGGTTACGCGTTTTGGGAAATAGAAAAAATATGGCAAGTGTACAAGTTAAACAAATAATGAATTATTATAGTAGGGTTAGTTACTACAAACTACGCTGTAACAAAAGAAAAAACGTACGAAACTTCCATATTCCAAAGGAGCAGAGCATCAAGTTTGAAGAGGTGAGTTTTCTAATATAGGCATGTGCAAAAATGCACTACACTACTAGTTCACGGCCACAACAAATTTTCATCTACAATCCAATTCCGCTGCCTTAAGGCAGGTGAGTCAACAGAGGGAAATCCTTTTCCTACGAATGATATAGCTTGCAAGGTCTGCGACCGAAGATATTCTTAACAGTGGACAAGGCAAACAGCAAAACTTCCTTACATTCTACTTCTTTGGTTCTGGTGACTGTAGATTAAGTATTTTGAGTTTGGATTATGTATGTTGGTCTTTTTGTGTTGATAGCTTGTTGTTGATGAACTTGGGGTCTTGGGTTGTAAAAACCAACTTTCTACAGCTTCTTGGTGGAAAGTTTGCGGAGGAGAGTAGTTAGTCGTGTTTTCACAAGGTTGAGCTAGGTTTTTTATGATTTTGTCCTGACTTGTTTCTTTGGTAGGTTTGGGATTTCTGTTTTAGCAAATCCCTTGTTGTGTACATAACCTCTTCTTATTTTTTTTATATATAAATTTTACTGAATTACTAAAAAAATGCTTGGAATATAGTATTTAAAAGATGGGATCCACCCGATAGAGTTTGTTCTTCACGTATTTATTAATTAATGGTTGATTGATGACTATATTTTACTTTAATAACTTGGAAAATGATTAAAAGAAAGTCAGAAAGTTGTTAAACTTATAGATATTAATTAGATCAATTTTATTATTTGATTTTCAATTATTAATTTAATAAATAAAACGTATATTTGTGCTTATTTTAATTAAAAATGAGACAAACTTAAGTTAATCAACCTCTAAATTTAAATAAAAATGAAATAAAAGAGTTCATGAAAAATAATTATTCGTAATCATATATTTATTATTAAATTAATTTTATGACATATTTACTGTTTACATATTAATAAACATGAAATTTGAGTTCTAATAAAGAAACTCAAGAAGTTAAACTTAATTCTATATATGCAATAAAAACAAATTTTGCATTGAAAATTTAAGTACCAAAAATTAAGCACACGTTCAACTTAAGTTTATAAGTTAATTAGGAATGACAACCGGTCAAACTTAGATGTTTTCAAAGCTTGGGCTTAATTAAAAAAGACATTATTTTATACTTTTTAATTTTAAAAAATTGACGGAGTAGTGTTATCCCTAAAGTTAACTTTTGATTATACAAAATTTAATGATTTTTGTTATAATATTAATATATTTTATTTTTATTATATTGTTACATTTTTATTTATAATAATTATACTAAATAAATACGATTTAAATTAATTATTAGGGCTTCAAATATCCTGAAATCAATTATTTTTATCAAGCAATAAGGTAATGTTGTATTAAAATGAGTTTAAACTCAAATAAAATTTAAAATCCATCATATTCATGCCCTGTAGCCCAGTTTGGCCCACTCTAAGAATATGTTGTGTAGTTATTGTGATGTTAACTACGCAAGAGATCATTATACTTACCGTTCAACTGCTGGCTATGTGCTTACGCCAGGAGAAGTAGCAATTTCTTGGTGCAGAAAAAGACCGTCGATTATGTCTTTGTTAACAACAGAAGCAGAATATCCAACAAAAAAAGTAGCAACTCAAAAAAGTACATTGCTTATACAGTTGATGAAGGATTTACATTTGAATGTAGATTATGCACTCTCATTGTACTGTGACGATTAATCAACAATTCATGTAGCAAAAAATCCAATATTCCACACAAGAACTAAGCATATGTAGAGAGTCATTACCATTTTATCAGGGAGAAAGTTTTGCAAGGAGAAATTGAATTAGAGCATATTAAAACAGAGGATCAAATAGCATATATTTTTACAAAAAGGTTTAAATGTCAACAAGTTTAAAAGTTTCGGTCATCAGCTAAGCATGGCTAAAACAATGGAACCTAACGTCAGAAAAGGGATGTTAAAGTAATACAACATTAGCTCTATTGGTTTTTTACCAAGTCTGCATTATAGCAATTTTATAGATTTAAGTTATTGTTTTATTATTTGTCAGTTTCAGATATTTTTCCTAATTTCTAGAGTGGCAGATATGTTTTCTTAAATATGTTTTCTTAATTTTTAGTGGAATCTTTTAAGAAAACATGGATTTCTTTACAAGCCTAGATAAGACTATTAAGTGGCTTGAATAAATATTCCTGACTGCAAAAGTATCAATTCACTCTCAAATTATTATTTTATTTATGGAGCTTGTAATTCTTGTTTCATTTTAACAAAATAATGGAAGACTAAGCAAGTCAACAGAATTTTTCATGGAAAATCCGTCAATGGCATTATTTAAATTTCATTTATTTTATTACTAAATAGTTCATGGAAATAAAGTCTTGCTACAGTCCTCATTATATTTATGAGGAAGTGTTTATTTTAATCGAGGATGATGGATTAAAATAGAAATTTTTATTTTAATGTTTAATTTGCAATAAAATAAATTAGGTTAAAATTTTATTTTTTTGTTAACATTTAAATTATAAGACTGATAAATCACATAAAGATTAATAGTTATACAAGTAAAGTGTCATCTGTTTTTTACATGATTTTTTTATATTATATAAGGGAACATATTTCGAATAGATAATGAAATATTCAACAATTATTTTGAAGAAAATGAAGAGTGACATAACTTCTTTAAATATAAGTCTTCACATTCTCGGATGCTTTGTTGGTAGCAAAATCACAATCCTTGAAGAGAAAGGGTCGGCTCGATCGGAATTTCATTAACCCAGATGACATTGTTTTAACTTTGAGCTAGAGCATGCGGACCTTGAAGAGAAATGTAATAAAGATAATATTTGGATCACTCTTTATTGTATGAATCCAACCTTTTATATAGGCTGGTCTTGTTTACAATCTATTATAATAGATCACGTGAGTGTAACAAGAAAGATACTCTTCTGGTATAAAATAGAAAGGGAATATGGGTCAAAAATAATAGAGCTGGACTAAGGTAAATAGATTGAATTATTAGTCCATTGTCCTAAGCCCGAAAACTTAAGAATGTTGACCTAATTGTGTTTTAGCTTCTAGGTTTTCTCCTCACTCCTTTTCTCTTAT
>JAOSBP010000206.1:1460850-1475036 GCA_027563825.1 Erythroxylum mucronatum
AACCAATGACAAGTGATAAACATGTACGACATGAAATCAATCAAGTGGATAATTTCTTAGAATTTTCCGACTCTAACATAGAGGGGTTAATCTTAATTGCTACTTATGATTACTGAAATTGAACGTCATATTTCGTTAATCTAGAGGTTGAATCAATTAATTTCTAGTAGCGCTCCTAGAAACTAACGAATTCAATTAAAAATACAGACCCGAAAATATCCAATGTTCATTAATAACATGAAAAAGATTAAGAAAATCTCACCATAATAATATGGAACATGGATCCCTAAACCAAGATAAGAAAATTAATTAACCATAATTTAATTGAAATCAAAAGAAATAATAATAAAAATTGTCTCCATAACTTGTCTTTTAATAAAAACAATGAAAATCCCAAGTGAAATTGTGCAGAAAATAAAAATAAGAAAACCAAAATTTAATCTTTAAATCCCTAATTGAAACTATGAAGAAACATGAACAACAAGAAGAAATTGAAACATGGCAATCTAGAGTCTTTAATCTACGAAACAGTAGGTTGAGAAGTGCTGAAGAAATAAATCATAAAAACTAAAGGGAAGCAACACGCGACAGCCTCTCCAAGAGAAAACGATGATCTATTTGAACAATAAAAACAAGAGGAAATGAAGATGCGTGGATCCAGGAGAAACAGAGGGTGCGGCAATCCAATGGAAAGAGGATATGCGATGATGATGTTGGTGGCCTTCACCACGTGGACCAGCGGCAGCCAAGAGAAGAATAATATGCGATGATCTATGAAATAAGAAGAAAAAGCGATTGCGGCAGCCAAGGATGGGAAATACGACGATACTGTTGAAATCAAGAAGAAAATGTGGACAAGGTGAAAAGAACAGGGATTGCGGCAACTGCTGGAGAAAAGAGAGAATATGATGATGATCTAACCTAATCTACCCTATTCTAATCTACGACTCTCTTCCTTTGCAAACCCTCAAACCCATATGTATATGCGGCAATCACATTGGCTTCCTAATTAAATTCCATCTCTTCAAAATCTTGATTGGATTTCATCCCAATTAGATAATCTTCTAGTTTAGGTGGGAAACTTCTTGAAAAGGACTCCAGATTATCTTAGCGATTGTGTTCTAATTGGATTCCAATTCTAGAAAATCTGCAGATTTGAGATTATGACCTTAGGCATGCCCATGCCTAGTCTTTGAATTTCGGCTAGACTGGAGTTTTCGTATTTCTTGCCATATTTTTCATCTTTTTAATCCTTTTTCGTCCTTACAACATTGAAAACCACCTGTGAACATTTAACAATTAATTCCATCAATTTTTGAATACCAATTTCACAAATCAACCAAAATTAAGTCCAACATAAATGAATTATAATTGACTTAACAATATCAAAAATAAATATTAAAACATATTAAAAGCTAAATAATATTATAATCTCAAAATAAATATTCAAGTCGAGTAAATAGTTAAATACATAATAAATTATGCATTTTATTGTAATACAATAAGATTTGCAATATGTTCCTTCGCATCATTCATCTCGTTATTTTGTGGCTCGTCTAAATGATTTTCTTTAATGTCTTCATTTTCATTGATTTATTCATTTGTAGGAAATAATTCATCATCTTCATTATAGGGAGAAAACTCTTCATCCTTTTGGGCACTTAACCTTATAAAATTTTGTAGTAGAATTTTAAATAGGTATATGTCTGCTCAAAACAAGATTTTAAAATGACCTTCATAAGATCCTCTTTCTGAATGAGAACCAGCACTCAATGCACAAGATTATTTAGAGACATAGGAACCATCCGAATAACCTACTCCACTCTTTTAACCATGCTGAAGCCATGATAAGAATATAACATGTGACTTTTTCATCTAGAAAAGTTAGCTGTAGCCATCGTACACGATTGTTTCCAAACAAAGCTAACAAGTGCTACTTGGCAACTGTATTCTAAAGTGTATATAAGTTCTATGTCCCATCTCTCTTATCGCTTATAGAAAATCAATTCCCTGCTACAATTTGTTTTGATAGCATCCTCCAGGATTTTAGCCTGGTCAAAATCAACTATAAAGGAAACCATAACAATGCCATCTTTACCAGTCTCATAGTTCTGTCTGATGTCCTCAGCTTTAAATGATTGCAGCTGTGAAAACCAAGAACCATATCAAAATAACATAATCACTATCGCGAAAGATTACAAGGTTATCAATTTCAATGTTGTAACATCATGAGGTAGCAACACGACGGCACTTAGATGGAGAAACTTAAATGATGCAGCTTATCCTTATTAATATTGTAAAGCTAAAGACTAGCAATGTCCAAATTGGTTAGAGCTTTTCTGAGGCTAACTTATGGGTGCGTCAAGTTAAAGTAAAAGTTTTCACTAGAGACTCAACTATTTAATTCCAATTTCGGATAAAAGAGTTATAAGTTTGCATATGCCACATGACAGAATTTTAGGATGGGCAAAACATAATTCTAAGACATAATTTCTCCATTCTCCCTAAAGTTCAACCAAACATGTGCTTAATCTTCTAACCTCTCAAATTGTCATATTAATGGTATAAAATGTTCTTAAAATTAAAAAAACTAACCTATAACTGTCTATTTATTGCTCAGCCCATTGTAAAGACGACGGGCAGCAAGAGAACACCACAACAGTTGTGAATTGTTTTAGATTTCCGCTGTTAGTCTTTGACGTGAAAGTCCTTGCGTGGAAATATGTTGACCGATGAAGTTTCGTAGAGACTCACACCCTTCCGATGAAGTTTCGTAGAGACTCACACCCTTCTCCCTGGTCTCTATATATGCAAGGAGCACCGTACCAGAACCATAAAACACAACACCTTTCTTCTATTACTCTACTTTCTCCATATTGGAATTTCAGTCCAGAGATAGAGCATATCGCTATATATATATCTGATGGAAAATCAAAGATATGTGGCTCTGCTTCTGATAATACTCATGATTGCAAGTTGCAGGTCAGCGGAAGCAAGAGCAATGGTTACTCCGAAGAAGATTGATGGCGTCTTACTTACGCCAGAACTTGGATATGCCAAATCCAAAGACTTCGTCACCGAGTCCAAGATACTAGCACCGTCAAAACCAAACAGAAAAGGTACAAATTCAAACTTAAACTTATTCAAATTTTTAAAACATTATATTTATTAACAATTTACTAATGTGTCTTAATGTTAAAAATGATACAGCACCGTACCGTCCGCCTCGTCGCCGCTCGCCCCCAGCTCCAAGACATAGTTAAATCATTGTCATTTGGGTCCATGGAATTTCGGAGGAGCCGATTCTAACTTTAAAAGGACCGATTTTACTACCGACAAATAATGTGAAGCTTTATATTTAAAGAAATTATGTAACTTTTTCTTTTTGTAAAAAATAATGTTTGAATATTTTATTATAGTCACTTTTTTAAATTTTAAAAACTCATATCAATTATATAATTATTAGAGGCTTGGTTCATAAAAAGTAATGGAAATGAATATAGGGAGAAATGGAAATAGATATAATCATTATTATTATGATGATTGATTAAGACAAAGGAATGATTACCATTACCAGTGACAGTGGTTGGTTTGTAAAAAATATTGTAATTAATTAATTACAAAATGAATTATATTTTAATTAATTAAAATATTATTATTTAATTAAATACATTATATTTAGTTAAAATATTATTATTAATTAAAATATAACTAATTAAAATACAACTATTCATTAATTAAAATATTATTATTAATGAATTAATTACAATATAATTAATTAAAATATAATTCATTTTGTAATTATTAAGACCTGATCCTTATCTTAATTATTATTTATAGATTTGATAATAAATTAAGTCTGAGTTCATATCATAGATTCAACTTGACCTTCTTAATAAACAACTCCTTTGATATTAAAATTTTCATATTGATTTGAGAAGATAAACTAAAACAAAATCATTCAAATTAGATTTTAAACCGACCTTTTACACCTAAACTAGATTGACTAAACCTAATTTAATTTGCCAAAATGCATACCTAACTTGAGAGTACAAAATTGCAGATTGGATCAAATCATGCATGAATGTGAGTCCAATCCGTTAATGGAACTAAGAAGATTCTTGAGTCCTAAACCAATCCAACATTGAAAAGAAAAATCCATCCCAATTCAACATTTGTATCCAAATATCAAATGGTGAATTGAGTTGGATGAAGAATAATCGAACAGAAGGGCATGAGCTTCTAGTGGACGCGGCTAACCACAGAACTCGAAATTTTCCCACAAATTGTTATCTGTTTCCAAGGCCACAAAAATCACAAGAAAAAAAAATAATTAAATTTTCAGTTAACATCATTATGTATAAAAACAAAAGCTTCAATTTTTACAGAAAAGAATTGCAAAAAATGGGTAAATATTAACTAAAATCGAAGTACTTAATGGCCATTTCCTTTCAAGAAGCAGAGTTCCTCTGTTTACTCTGTTTTCCAATGTGAGAGAAACAGGAAGGCTCACCTACTGTTTACTTAGTTTAGTCTTCTCCTCCTTCATTTCAACGTTGTTTTATGCTAACCCATTACCAGTATATGCTTAGTTTGTCCTAGATATTCCTACTTCCCGTTTAATCTGCTCATATTTTTTGTTGTGTTAACTAACCAAACATGGCCTTGTCCACTAAATTCAATCGACTAGACCTTCAGACCTTCTTCACTGGTTCATCTCTATTCGATGCTAGGATATCTCCTCTGCCACCCCATTTCACGCCTCACAGAAGCCTCAAACTTGTTAGAAGAAGGAATACCAGTGGGATAAAGGTCGCGAATTTTTTGAAACCCAGAAGAGGGACATCTAGAATTGATGCGAGCTTGTCCACTGCGACCGTTGAACCCTCTGTTGTTGAGCCGGAGACTGATGTTGAGTCTTTGTTTTTAAGGGATTCTGCGGATGATTTCGACAGAAAACGCGCGAATAAGCAATCAAACAGTGGGACGTCGGGTATTTCGTCGGGTGTGAAGCTTGAAAATATAAGCAAGAGCTATAAAGGAGTTACGGTGTTGAAGGACGTGAGTTGGGAAGTGAAGAAAGGGGAAAAAGTTGGGCTTGTTGGCGTAAATGGGGCAGGCAAAACGACCCAGTTGAGAATTATTACGGGACAAGAGGAGCCTGATTCGGGTAACGTGATCAAAGCGAAACCCAACATGAAAGTTGCGTTTTTGAGTCAAGAATTCGAGGTTTCGATGAGCAGGACTGTCAAAGAGGAGTTTATGAGTGCTTTTGAAGAGGAAATGGAGATTGCAGGGAAGTTGGAGAAGGTTCAAAAGGCAATAGAAGGGGCTGTGGAGGATTTGGACTTGATGGGAAGATTGTTGGATGAGTTTGATTTGTTGCAGAAAAGAGCGCAGGCTGTGGATTTGGACCTGATTGATGCTAAGATCAGCAAGTTGATGCCTGAGCTCGGCTTTTCGCCTGAGGATTCAGAGAGGTTGGTGGCCTCGTTCAGTAGTGGCTGGCAGATGAGGATTTCACTTGGGAAGATTTTGCTGCAGGTGTGTAACTTGTCCATTGCTTTTCAATGATATGCTTGGTTTTATTGCAGTTTCAGGTATAATCTATATGAATTGTTACTACTATGTTTCTACTTATTACTTTCTGGTTTCTTTTCTGACTAATTCCTGACTAAGAGCATGCCATGATGGTTATGGTTTCACTACATATATACGTAATAGGTGCTGCATCGTTTGCTTCAGAAGCTGCTTCTTTGTCAGAAGTTTTGGTCTACCAGTAGGAAGTGATGATTTTTATATCTTGATACTGATCCTACTTTTCTATTACAATTCTCTTAATCCAGGTTGTTTTTGCACTACTTTAACCGGTTCATTTTCAATTATAAAATCTCATGATCTATGTGTGTAACATGTCTATATCCAAGTGCAAGGACTTCATTGCCATGTTTTTGGTAATAGGAGGAATTCAATAGCAGTAATGAAGGCACGAGGATTAAAATAAGAAAACCCTAACTCATAAGAGGAGTTGATATTGGAGGATCCCTTTTCTTGTTCTAAGAAACAGTTTCTCTCTATTAATTATGTATATGCTATGGCTTAATGTGTTCAACCACATATTGCCAGGACCCAGATTTGTTGCTGTTGGATGAGCCTACGAATCATCTTGACCTGGATACAATTGAGTGGCTTGAAATTTATCTGCAAAAACAGGATGTGCCGATGGTCATAATATCTCATGACAGAGCGTTTCTTGATCAATTATGTACAAAAATTGTAGAAACCGACATGGGAGTATCCAGGACTTATGAGGGTAATTATTCTCAGTATATTGTCTCAAAGGCAACATGGATTGAAGCACAATATGCTGCATGGGAAAAACAACAAAAGGAAATTGAGCACACGAGAGACTTAATAAACAGATTAGGTGCGGGAGCAAATTCTGGTCGTGCTTCTTCTGCCGAAAAGGTGCAACCCAAACAATTTTATCCACATTTATGTTATTGAGGAACAATGTGGCATTGTTTGCTTGGTTATATGATTCATCTGTTGGCAGCATACAAGAAAGTAGTTATACCGTCATCCTCATCAATCGGTTCCAGCTTTATTAGAATGAATGAGATGTTATACTTATGCTGTGTGATTGCTATAGAGTGGATTTATTCAATATTTCTTTTGGACATGACTGGGATTGATTCACTGGATTCACATACTAACTTATTTGTATATATAGGCTACATTTCTAATTGCATTAGCATAACAGCAATCATATAGTAGTAACTTTCAAATGAACAACTTTAATCAAAATTGGTCAGTTGAGTCTGGTTTTTGTCCGACCGAATCGATGCAGTCAATTATGAACTAAGCATAATTAAATTTTTGTGTCTTATTCTTTTCTCTGTGAACTTGCCATGCACATTTCATCACTTTGAGAATGATTCCCTAGTCTCTATTTCTTGTGCAGTTTTGTGTTTTTGGCTCAGACGTAGATACCCTTATTTAATTATCTTTCGAAATTCTGATTTTGATTAACAGAAGCTGGAGAGGCTTCAAGAAGAGGATCAAATTGAGAGGCCATTTCAACGTAAGCAAATGAAAATCAGATTTCCAGAGCGTGGAAGAAGTGGAAGATCTGTTGTTGCGATTAGAAACTTAAATTTCACCTATGGGGACAAGGTACATTGCATCACTGAGAAAAGAGTAATTCCCCCGTTAAGTTTGCTGTTGAATTTACTTAAGTTTGCTGTTGAATTCACTTTATGTTAATATCTGCATTTACAGATGCTTTTTAATAGGACGAATCTTACAATAGAAAGAGGTGAAAAAATTGCCATTATTGGCCCAAATGGTTGTGGGAAGAGTACTTTGCTGAAACTGATCATGGGTATGGAGAAGCCAACTGCAGGTGAAATTGTGCTAGGCGAGCATAATGTACTGCCAAACTATTTTGAGCAGAATCAGGTGTGCAATTGGCACAACTTAGGTGCCATTTCTCATTTGATCTTAGGCATTTGTTGCTTTTAACTACAGGGCTTTGGACCACTTTCTGAACTTTTTTTTTTTTTTGGGAAAGTCGCTTTCTGAACTCCTTACAGAAACTTTCTGACAATTTTGATCAACTTGTCTTGTAGGCAGAGGCGCTTGATTTAGAGAAAACAGTGATTGAAACAGTTGTAGAGGCTGCACAGGATTGGATGCTTGATGACATAAAGGGACTTCTTGGGCGCTGCAACTTCAAAGCTGAAATGCTTGATAGAAAGGTGTCCCTTTTAAGTGGCGGTGAGAAGGTACATTTCTGATGAACATAAATCTCTGCATCTCTTAACTTTTACAATATTGAGCTGCCTGGGGTTCTATAATGCTTTTGAGCTGTTTGTTAGAGTTGTTGTTTGATGGTCTGTAGGATTTGATTTGTTCTCCTCCCAATCTAAGACTGAAGCAAGTTTTTGGGGGAAAAAAATTAAAGAATATAATATTAGTACCAGCGGGGAGGAAATACCAAGCAGTTATCTGCAACCTACCACTTATCTTGCCCCCCTTTTCTTTTTCCTTTTCCTCCCAATGCATTCTTCTCTTGCAAACACAGTCCTAATGACTGGTTCAGTAACTATTTATCAGAAGATCCTGTAACACTACCTTTGAATTCTGTGTAGAGCAAAACACTCTTTAGTTGAACTTTCCTTGAATCCTCATTAGTTAGATGGATTTCTTGTGTTGGTTGCAAATGTAGATCACAAAGATGTTTATGAATTTATTGGTCAAGTTTACTGGTTAATCAACAAACAGAATAATATTGTACCTTCCACTTGGAAAAATATGACTTAATTTAGTGATATCCACGAGATGGAAAATTTTATGTTATTTGACTTTGTGGTGTGTATCTGAACCCCATTCTTACTCTAGCATACGGTATCTTGAACTTGGTGGTGCTTGATGGGATGCAAGACAAGGAATAAAATGGATGATATACTGGAATAGATACTGTAAGGTACTGAACATTTTATGACAGATGAACAATTTAAACACGAATAACATTGCTAAAAGAAATGCATTTTTACACTATATAATGCTCTGTTTTGGTACAAACTCTAGGGACGACTAAGCAAAGAATGAATGTTATAAGTTGATGTTAATTACCTTGCGCCCCTTATTGTATCAGACACCATTTTAAGCTATCTGTTGACTTATCTTTAGTTAAGCTTCCTGTCTTTGTTGAATAGGTTAGTTCTTCTTTGAGCTTGGGATGAATGAATCAGAAATGATGTTTGAAGCATATTCCATATCAGTTCCATTGCATTTAAGCTTACCAATGTTTTGATTATTCCCATTCAACATGTTCGATCTGAATTTTGTCTCTCTGTCCTTATCAGGCACGACTAGCTTTTTGCACATTTATGGTAAAGCCGTCAACTTTGCTTGTCTTGGATGAACCGACTAATCACCTGGATATACCTTCAAAAGAGATGCTTGAGGTTTGAGTTTCTTGGTAACTATATTTAGCATCTATGTTTTATTTTCTACAAGAAATGTGCTAACCAGAATGTTTTGCTAAATCAGGAGGCCATAACAGAATACAAGGGCACAATTATCACGGTCTCTCATGACCGATACTTCATTAAGCAAATAGTTAACAGAGTAGTGGAAGTTAAAGATTGCCAGTTACAGGATTATGCAGGAGACTATAATGTAAGTTCCATCCCTCATTTTCTTTTTCTCTATTAATCAACATATGAATTGAGATTTGATATGTGGCGCCGATAGATTTGAATAATTGTTAACATAAGTTCCAATGGTTGTCGGGTCAACATACGAATGGAGACTTGATATGTGGCACCAATATGTTTGAATACTTGTTTCGTGACACGATAAAAATTCTTGCTTTTCTGACTTCTGCAAAAAACTTGGTAACTTGATATATCGGGAACATGTTTGGGGTTCTGTTCATCTTGAAATCTTAAGATGCAAACAATTCTTTGACATAAAACTGGTGGACTTCCAGTATTATCTTGAGAAAAACCTCGATGCAAGGGAAAAAGAACTCGAACGTGAGGCAGAACTCGAGGAAAAGGCTCCAAAAGTGAAGGCCAAATCCAAGATGTCAAAAGTAAGTTTCTTCTGTATGATTAAATTGCATTGCACTACACTATAGACATGAGCTTGTTAGTATATGTGTACTTAATCCAAAAGCTCTTGTTGCATACTACAACAGGCCGAGAAGGAAGCTCGGAAGAAACAAAAAATGCAGGCCTTCCAGGCTGCAAAACAAAAATCAAAAGGACTGAAGAATTCCAAGAGATGGAATTGAAGTTTAAACTTCCGAGTTGTATGAATTGATTTCACCTTGTCAAGAGGTTCAAGTTCAAGTTCAGCGATATGGCCTATTTTTGAGCCAGTTACTTGACCATTGTACATGATATTTTGTTATCAATAGAAGAAATGCAGGTTTCAGCTAAAGGTTGCAATGGTGGTCTCAGGCTTCAGTCTTATAGCTCATTTGAACGAATTATATTATCCACTTGAAATGTATTTTACTAGAATTGGTGTGTTGAGGAAACCATTTGACCAATTTAATAAATTTTATATTTATCAAAAAACTTTTAATAAATTTTAATTAGTAAGTGATTATCATCTAAAATAATAAAAAAAATTCCAAAAAAAAATTCACAGAAATAAAAAGTTCTAATTAAATTTTTTTAATATATATAATAATAGTTGGTTCGCTGTTCGCTCACTTTATTAGAATTTTAACAAACTTAATATGTAAATTTAAAAGTCTATATTGTATTATATTTTACATTTTTGACTTAAATTTTAATTTAAATAAACTTAAAATAATTTATTAAAAATGTAAAATTAACATTAAATATATTTTAATTTATTTATTTTTGGTTATATTATTAGAATTATTTTTAAAACAAATTTAGTGAAAAATTATATTAAATTAATTTAATAAAAATATTATAGAGTTATTTAAAATATTTTATATTTTTAAATAAATTAAAATAGTAAAAATATATCGTGTAACGGGAGGCGGCCATCTCGACCAATATCACTAATAGAGCTTAGCTCTTCTCTAATTCACCGTTTCTCTGTTGGTCGTTCAAATCCCTAAATCACACCTTACTAGCCCACTTTGTCCGATTTCCCCTACTTGTTAGATCGCTTGAAGTGGTTTCAAGCTTGAATGCCCATCGGTAGTCAATTGTTAAATTTGTGTCGTTGTATTTGATTTTTGCTATTTAATCACTAAGTTGAGGCTTTCAAAGCTTGGTTTTTTGGATGCTTCAAAGTTATCTTTTTCTGCTTCTGATATATGTTATTCTTTTCTTCTTCTTTTTTTGAGATGCTTGCCTTTGCTCTACGGTAGTATTTAGCTGAACTACAGATTAGATGAAGTAGTGATTATAATCAGTTTTGGATTTTTTTTTTCTTTTCGTAGGATTGAAAGAAGCTAACTTTGTCAGGGAAAAAAAGCTTGAATTGAAGCGAAGTAGAAGATGACTGACTACGAGAGAGAAAAATATGAAGGGAATGGCTCTGGTTACGAAAACGATGGCGATGGTGGCACCGATGCCCTCCACGACGCCAAGTCTCAGGTATGTGAAACCAGCTGAATTTTTTTTTTTCTGTTTATCTTTTCATTGATATAGCGAAAGGCGTATTGTTATTGTCTTTCGAATTCTTTGTTTTATTTTAAGAGATTATTTAGATTGTATACTCTGTGGACTTGTTTGTAACATCTTAGTTGTTTCTCAGAGAAATTTTGATTAGTTTGGTATTATTTTCATAAATGTGTTGGGTTATGAAAAGTTCTTTTGTTTTTTTTTAGTCTTTGATCCAATGCATCAGCTTGTCATCATGTACGTAGCAGGATGCATTTGTTACTTTTGAGGAACTATTTTGCTGGGAATCGAAACTTTCTTGTCACAATTAGTGTTTTGGAAACTTTATTCTCAGCTCTCTTGATAGTGTGTTATAGAATTTTCTCTTGGTGTAATATTTAGGTATGGTGTGTAATTTTTTAAACTCTTTTAATTCAACTGTTGCTACTGTTTTTGATACAACCATCGTTACTAAGTCTATTGTGGAATATTTAGTAGTTGAGTAGTTACTCCCTTGATGTGATTACTAACTCAACAATTGCAGCAGCATGGATCTCGTGAATATGAAAGAGAGTCTTCAAGAAGTCGTGGAAAGGATAGAGAGAAGGGGCGTGATAAGGAGGTTGACCGAGACCGGGAGAAGGATAGAGAGAGAAGCAAGGATAGAGTAAGGGATAGGGATAGGGATAGAGAAAGGGACTGGGACAAGGAAAGAGATCGCCATAATAGAGATCGAGAACGTCATAAAGATCGTAGGGAACGAGGCAGAGATAAAGACGATGATGATTATCACCAAAGTCGTCATAATGACAGGTGATTGAGTGAACTTTATGTAGCTTTCTAGATATGTTATGTTGATCCACTGAATGCAGTATTGAAAATTTACTAAATATAATCTTTAAAGGCGAAGAGATTATGGTAGAGATAGAGAAGAGAAGCGCCGGCGCCGATCAAAATCCCGTTCCCTGGATAAATCTGAACAACAGGCAGAGCCTCGGTCCAGTTCACCCTCCAAGAGGTATTTTACGCCATACAAGATGTTGAGTATCTGTCATTATACTAGTTTCTTTATTCTTTCATTGTGCAAATCTCTTTCTATGCTGGTAAAACTTTCTCTCCGCACAGCAAAAGGATTAGTGGTTTTGATATGGCTCCTCCTCCTTCTGCAATTATGGCTGGTGCACCTCCTGCAGCTGCTGTTGCAGGTACATTGATTGTTTTTCACACTTTGGCTACCATTTAAGTCCGAGTTTTTCTTCTTCTTTTGCTTAATCTAGTGTAGAAAGTCCCCAACAAATTGCATAATGTCATTTTGGAGAGCAATATCGATGGATATTGGCAAGTTTGATGGAGACAAGATATTTAACTTATTTAGTCTTTCCTTATGACTATTAGTTAATATTAATACAATAATTTAAGTTAATTTCTCTAGAGTTAAGAGTTCAACTAAAGGTAGTCAAAGTAGAGTTGTAACTAGATTTGAATTGTTTGTTAATGCTTATTTATATTTTGGAATAGAGACTGTTGAATTATGATATTTTCATGTCTGCGTGTGAAACTTTCATTCTTTAAAAGTGACTCTTAGATTAGGAGTGAGTTCTATAATTCCAGGTTGTTTCTTAGACCTATCCCTTTGGTTTACATAATTGAAAGTTCTGGCAGATTTTTTCAATTTAAATGTGCTTTATTAAATAATAGGCATATTCTTGTGTTCGCCCTACATCAAGTATGGTCTTTTATTTGAAATTTGGTTTTTACAGATTAGATTCTGAATGGACTGGTTGTATTATTGTTTTGTTACTTCTATGAATAGTTCTGGAACTGAGAGAGTTGGTTTTTTTTGTGTTGTTGTTTGTTTGTTTGTTTCCTGTGTCTGTATTTTCTTGTGAGAAGGCAATGTTGGGCTACTTGCCCCACTGTGCTGAAATGGGCGTGAGCCGACTTCTGTTGCTTTAATGTACAAGGAGGAATGCACCGGTTTGATGGTTCTTCTCAGTCTTCAACTGGCAACTATTGCATTTTTTGGTAGTCTTGCAAATATTTCAACCAGAACTCGAATATGCGATGTATTCTCGTTATCTCTTTTGGTAAAGTTGATTGTGAGAGGATAGAATCTAATACATCAGTAGATAGCGAGGCAGTGGGAGGCTCAGTAACTGTTAGTCCATCGACATGAATATGAAGTAATTTTCTTCTGATTCTGGCCGTTTATTTATGTTTTCAGGTCAGATTCCAGGGACAGCTCCTGTGATTTCTGGAGTGTTTCCCAACATGTTTCCTATGGGGACAGCCCAGGTTTGATTTGTTATTCCTGTTGAACATATTTACCTGTTTCTATTGATTGGGATTAATATTTTGCTGTTTGTTTGCCTGTAGCAGTTTGGTGCTCTTCCTGTTATGCCTGTTCAGGCTATGACTCAACAGGTTGGGAAGATTAACCATTTGTTCTGTATGCTTTGCGGAACAAGTTCCTTGTTCACACCTAATTAGTTTTAAGTTTGCATCTAACCATGACTTACTTTTGTTGTGTACATGTATAGGCCACTAGGCATGCTCGGCGGGTCTATGTTGGAGGGCTTCACCCTACAGCAAACGAACAGGTATTTTAACACAATCTTAATTGTCTTTCTTTCAATTTTCTTCCAGTTATTGAACTTAATTCCTTGTTTATTACAGTCTGTAGCTACATATTTTAGCCAGGTTATGGCTGCTATTGGAGGAAACACTGCTGGCCCAGGTATGCTATCCTTCTGTTAGTGAACAATGTGGTGTGTTTAATATCCAACAGTTACTATTTTAATTTTCTTTCTTTTGCTTGGTTGTTTGTAGGTGATGCTGTTGTGAATGCATATATTAATCATGAAAAAAAGTTTGCATTCGTGGAGATGAGATCTGTTGAGGAGGCAAGCAATGCAATGGCCCTAGATGGTATTATCTTTGAGGTAATATTAGTTCTACGACTTATTCATTGCCCCACCGTCAACCTTATCTTAGAACTTTTCATGTGATGCCTAATTTCTACTTCTACAAATTTGACTTTGGCAGGGAGCACCTGTTAAGGTCAGGAGGCCTAGCGATTATAAT
>JAOSBP010000206.1:1482027-1496424 GCA_027563825.1 Erythroxylum mucronatum
ATAAAGTCTGTACACGACTTTGAACAAAACGCGCTAAAGGCGATTGCCTTTAGGGCACAATCTGACAGTACTGTACATGCATAAGTCGAGTTGTGTCGATTTACAAGTCGACTTACAAGTACTGTGCATGTGTAAGTCGAGTTACAGGAGTGTACAAGTTGACTTACACTAACAAGGTTGACTTTATTTGTATATGATTCGGCAAAGTTACTGCATTAACATGATGAGAGGTAGATGGAAGCCCTTATAGCAGCTGTAACAATTGATCATACTGATCCTTAGTAAATTGAAAAGTAGAAACCTGATCCTCTATAGTTTTAGAGTGATGATAATCAACAGATTGATTATTAGTATCATCAGTATCTACAGCATTAGCATAAACTCGATTTGGAGGCTTCTTGGAATTCTTCATATTGGTAGGATAGTCATGCTTCTTATAGCATCTGTCAATAGTATGACCCTCCTTTTCGCAATGGATGCAAATCGGTGTTGTTGAATTGTTAAAGAACTTTCTTTGTGCAAAAACATTAGTACTTGTAACAACCAAAGCACTGATGTCAGAGACCAAAGGCCTTTCTTATTGAATAACCAAAGAGAATTCCTTATTCAAGGAAGGTAAAGGATCCCTCAACAGAATTTGTTATTTCACAGTCGAATAGTTTTGATTCAGTCCCTTAATGAAAACCATAACCTGATCATTCTCATGAAAGTCCCTAATGTTCTTGGAAAGAGCACATGACCATTAAGGATTACAAGAACAAGATGAGAGAGGACGCAAGATTTGTAATTCATCCTACAAGATTTTTAGCTTAGTGAAGTACTCGTGTACAGAAAGAATACCTTGTTGACAGGTATAAATTTCAAGCTGAAGATCACATACACGAAAAGAATTGCTTTGTGCAAATCTAGTTTTGAGATCATTCCAAATCTCATAAGCAAAATCCAACCAAATTATGGACTGTGCAGTAGAAGGTGAAACATAATGAATAAGCCAATAGATTACCAAATTGTTGCATCTTTCCCAAGGAACAAACAAAGAATCTATGCGAGGTGGTTGCAGAATTGATCCATCAACAAAGCTAAGTTTGTTCTTGGATATTAGTGACATTTTCATGGCTCTCAGCCATTGATGATAATTTGGTCCAATTAGAACCGAAGAAACAAGAACAAGAGTTGGATTCTCATTCACATGAAGATAACAAGGACTGGAAGGATTGTCTTCTGGTTTTGATGTTGAACCAAAAGTATTGTTAGCGGTCCAGACATTGAAATTAGCCATGGCAGCAAGTTTCAATTAGAGGAAGAAGAAAAATAAGGAAAGAATATTGAGAAGAAACTATAAAGTTTCTGTTTGTATACAAAGAAAATGTAATAAAATCTGGGAATCTTAGAAAGAATGCAGAAAAACTAGAGAAGCAGAAGTATTCAACTTTGATACCATGATAGAAAACTAAATTGAGAAAGGTGAAAATCTATTTCATCTTGACAAATTAGAAGTATTTATACGTAATGTCTTAAGAATGAATAATGAACATAACTAACTATGACTAACTAACTTAACTGTCAACTTATCTTTATATAATTCTAACATAGAAAACAATATCTTTTTGTCCATTATAACATATTTTGAAATTATTACTCAATCCACATATAATAATAACAATTAGAAGTTATTTCCTAATAAAAGAATCAAATTAATAAATTTAACCATATTTAAAATCAATTAATAAAATTTTAGATTGAATTCAAATTTAAAATTTTTAAATTTACATTCGAATTTAAACCTAAATTAAAATAAACAATTTAAAATTTAATAAAACTAAATTATATATTTTTTTAATTTTATGAGATATGGACCTAACCCAACTTCTCACTACTAATTGTAAGACATTTCTATTATAGGATGTTCCTCGTAGTTAAGAGCCCGAAATTTGAAAATTGAAAACATATTAAATTTAGCTGAAATTCTCAATTAACATTTATGATAAGTAAATAAAGAAAATTTTAATTTTTACTAAAAAATATTTTATTCTTTATTTTATTTAAAATTTTAAATTTGACTTCATCATAAAAATATTTAAATTAAAATTAACCTTTTATATTATGTTGCAAAAATCAGAAAAACTATCTATCACTTCTTATAATATTTTGCAAAAACACCAAAACTACATGCCATGAAGATTTTACAAGTCTATCTTAGACCAAAAATTCAATGAAAATTACAGATATGCACGTATATTAAAGCATATAAATGAATAAAATAACTATACCCTTTTATCTCTTCTTCTTTTGATCCATCCAACCCTAATTAGACGAGACCATTCAAAGTTGAGCTGAGTTGCACGCAAGGACGTCAATTTTGACCCGCCCTAATTTTGGCTCTAGTTGATCAGGCCACTTAAAAATGATCGGTCTGATGAAGCCACAGGCTGAGATCGGATTAAGCATAGACTGACCCATAATCTAACAATTATTTCAAAAACAACATTATTTTAACTTTTTTTAAATATAAAGTGGGCCAGGTTGGCCCGGCCCACTCATGACCTGTTGGGCCATGACTCAGGTCACTGCCAGACATTTCATGGTTGAGCTGAGCCACTAGCTACTTAGCCCATCTCATTGACATTCCTAGTCTCACGTAAGGATGACAATAGGTCAACTCTGTTATTTTTTAATAAACAATTTTTAAAAATTTAAAAATATAAAATAACATTTTTTTAATTAAATTTGGACCTAACTCGACCCATTAAAAATACTTAAATCTGACACATGGTCAACTTATTGTCATCTCTAATCTCACGAGTTCTGCACAAACTCTTCACTTACCTACCTCAAAAGATATTAATTATCTTATCATAATATTAGTGCTTTTAATTTTAATATCATATAATTTTAATTTTAATACCATATATTTTTAACAAATCCTATCATATTAAAATAAACCTATTTTTTTATCATGGACTACCATATAATATATATATATATATATTGATAGTTTCATCATATTAATTTTACATATAAGAGAGGAAGAATATTGAGTCAAAGATTCGTTGACTCAATTTTGTCTATATAGTTGATATTCCTTTTTAGTCTTTGGTTGGAGACTTAAATTTGAGTTTTTAAAAAATAAAATTTTATAATTATTATTTTAAGTATATAATGAACAAGCTTTCAAATGTATATTGTAAAGATATAAATTATTTCTCTTATTTTGAATAACTTAGTCGATAAATTGAAATTAAAATTAATTAATTTGAATTATTTTATAAAAGTTCAAACTTAAACATAAAAAACCAAAGGATTATGTATGAATTTAAAACATTAAAAAGTTATATTATTACACAGTATTAATAAATACTTCTTATTAAATTCAATGATTTTTAGATAATTTGTATTAATAAGGAGAATTTACTAAAAAATCTAGACTTTCAAGTTTCAAGGCAAACTTTTTTTCCTTAAATATTTGATTTACTTAAAATTTCACCAACCAACTTTTTCAACCAAAAAAAAAAAAAGATCCACCAACCCAACCTAACACTAATGAATCAAAACTACCAACCACACAAACTGAAGAGGAAGAAGCACAGGAACAATTTCCCAGTTCCCACCAGCCTCTCAAATTCTTCGAATTCTGTTCCAAGATCCTATCTTTCGCACTATCTCCATGTGGGTTTTTCCTCTTTCTGTCAGTCGACTGTTCCTTTGATTGCTAAGTCGATTAATTTGTCAACATTTTGTTTGTTTTCCGGTGAACTGGTGATGAATGATACGTGTTATGGTCTGTTCTTTTGCTCTACGCATTGATTCAGTCGTTTGAGGTCTGTTCTTTTGCTCTGCGCATTGATTCAGTCGTTTGATTTAAGACATTGGTTGAAGAGGGTCTCTGAAAGAATCGGTCTTTGGAGTTGACATGGACGCTAAAGTTGTTCAAAGTTTGCAACTTTCTTGTATACGGATAAATCCAGAAAACATCAGGACAAAGCCAAAGGATTCGTCGACGTTTTCAAGGAGATTGAAGGAACATCAGCGGGTTCAAGTTTTTGCTTCGACTAATTTACAATGTTCGAGAAACAAGAATCGCCATAGATTATTGCCTCTGACTGTTTCATGTTCACTTAGTAACTTTCCTGGTAATTCCTCGAGCAATTTCTTCTCTTTCCATTTCCTCTTCCATTTTTCAAAAGTTAAAGTAGTCCTATGTAGTGCTATATCATGTGACTAAACATACTTGCTTAAAGCAACATAACCAACTAGGGACACGAGTTCTTTTGTTACTTGTGAAATTTAAGTTTCAAATTTGCAAAGTAAATTGGAGAGCCGTGGTGGGTCTCTGCAGATATTTTTGTTTGATTTCTTATTGATATGAGTTTTCTAGTTAGTAACATTGTGAACATCTGGTAAATTTCAGTGTTGTCGCTGCATAATAAGTGGCCATTGATCTCTCTGATTCTGATAGTTTAAAAGAGCATGATTCTGGGATATGTGTTCAATCCATGACAGATGCTTCGAATAGTTTAATACGTAGAAATGAAATTTTGATGAGCAATAGAGAACGAATCCATGAGGTCGTCTAGCTTTTGAACATTGACATTCTTTTGTTGTTTCCTTTGTAGCTTCAACTTTGGAATCTGAAAGTTCTCCTGCTTCAGACCACGAGGCTTTGATTTTGAAGGTACAAATTCTAATCTTAATCTGCAAATATGTGGTTTTACAGTCACTTTATTTTCTTAGTTATTTCCTGGAATCTATATTGTATAGATGGTTCATGGGTTTGGAACTCATGGATCAAAGAACTCAGTTTTCTGTCCCACGTACAACATTAGTTGCACTTAATTCTCACATTATATTGACGCAATAAACAGAACAAGTCACAAGAGATTGAGCCCTTGTTAAATGGACGCTGCATTTATCTTGTCGGTGAGTTGATATTTGTAATCAGTTATCTTCTGTTAGACGAATTCAGTCCATTAGTAGTTAACTAAATGATCCGATTTTAGGAATGATGGGCTCTGGAAAAACCACTATTGGAAAGGTTCTATCTGAAGTACTAGATTACTCATTCTTTGACAGGTTTGTCCTTGTAATCCCCTTATTATTTAGTGTTCAAACAGATGAGCTACCTATTATAAACTTTGATGAAACAAGAAAGAATATGTGTCAGTTTTTAGATAAATTGCACTTGAATGTAATTGCATCCACTCTTTTGGTTTTTCTATGAAATATCAATTTTAATTTATTTCCTTTCCCTTTTCTCTCCAGTGACAAATTGGTGGAGCAGGCTGTACAAGGAACTTCTGTTGCTGAAATCTTTAAGCTTCATGGAGAGACTTTCTTCAGACAGAGAGAGGTATTTATGAAGCATGATATTTCAAGCACTCTTCACATTTCATATAATCGCTGCATTCCTTGAACTTTATTTCTCTGCTAATTAGCTCAATCAATTCTAGACTAATAATAACTATCCACTTCTTTGTTGGTCGCTTCTTTTTTATATATTAACTGTGATGCAGACAGATGTCAATACATGATGCGAACAACCATGTTCGGAAACTATGGTTTATTAGAAAATAATTATTTGTCTCACCCCCAAAATTTCACTTCTAGGGTTTTAGGAATCAATCATAGTTCTAAGAATTACTCTTGGGAAGTAGGTATGAAACTTCCAAACTTCTAATTGAGAAATTTGAGCAAAGCTTTTCTCTGTTCTTCATAAACTAAAGGTTCATACTTACAAACAAGAATCTTGTCACTTTATCCTAACACTACAGGGACTCAAAATGATATCTTAACCTAATAGATACTTGAATCCTAAACCAAAACATAAGTAAACCTGTGCAAATGGACTAATTCCTGTCCCCAGTCAAATTGCCATTTGATTTCTTGACAACATAAAATCGGGAAAACCACCGACATAGAGTTTAATGCTCGTCCAACTCTCCTGGGACATAGATAATCAACTTTTTACAATCTTCATTTCAGACTGAGGCCCTGAAGAAGCTATCTCTAATGCATAGAGTTGTTGTTTCTACTGGTGGAGGTGCAGTTGTGCGACCTATCAATTGGTATGATACTTCATGCATTTAAACACAATAAGTACTTTGCTGTCTATATCCTGGCATTTGTAGACATTTATTGGCTCTGTGAATCAGGAACCGATGTGTTTGTTTACCAGGAAATATATGAATAAGGGAATCAGTGTCTGGCTGGATGTACCTCTGGAAGCCTTGGCAGAAAGAATAGCTGCTGTTGGAACTCATTCTCGACCCCTTTTGCATCATGAACCAGGCGATGCATACACAAAGGTGGTGTATTTGGCATCTCACGTTTTTCTATGTATATAATGTGGTTTGCAATTCTCATAATCGAATCATCTCGTCTTTTTCCTTGTAGGCTTTAAAGCGATTATCTACCCTTTTCAAGGAGAGAAGTGACGCCTATGAAAATGCTAATGCTAGGGTCTCTCTAGAAAGTAAGTGGGCAAAAACTTGTGTCCAGTTCACAGTGAAACACCTTGTTCACTCTGTTACTGAATTGCAAGGATACAGTATTCTGTGTGATCTCTAAATTTTTCATGTTATTCCCTGAGAATTAGAGTCGAGCTTTCCTCCATGCAGAAATTGCGGCCAAGCTGGGGCATAACGATGTATTAAGTCTCACACCGAATATAATTGCAATCGAGGTATCTTTCTAGGTCGTATATTGTTCCTACTTATGTGAAACTAGGGTGGTAATGTTTTAAATACATTGAACTTCATCTTGCTGCAATGCCTTCTTGAATTCACATTTTCCAGCTATCTGGTATTGTAGCTAACTGAAGTTTAACTTTCTGCCAGGCACTTGAACAAATCGAGACTTTCTTAGAGGAAGAGAGCGCATAAAGCCGGTTCTTTTCGGTCCTATCCTGTTTCGTATTTATCGGCCGAGACGTGGCCCGAGACATGCATATATGTTCCTGATGTGGAAGGGTTGGAATCTGATGTGATACAGAGTTGAAGGAAAGGTTGAAGATTATGTTTGTATTTGGTTCACATAAACTCAGGTCAGATTGATTTTTGTGGCTCTTAACATGGCCTGGTAAAGATTATGATATGACAAGTAACTGTTATCTTGATAATATTCATCTATGCTTGCAAGTCAATTATATAAAAATTTGAACTTTTCCTCTTAGGGCATGAAATCCTCTTTTCCAATTATCCTGATCCAACGACGTAGTTTTGACATTGGGGGCGGAAAGAAAGTTGAAACAGGGTAATTGGAACAGAGGATTTGAACCCTTCTCTTAGACATGATTCATAACCAATGTTCTGAATACCGTAATATACTTACCTGTGTTGTACTAGACAGAAAATAGTATTGAAACAGTATGAAAGTTATTAACTTTTGCATCTAATTGAGTTTGTCACAGCCCTAATGAACTGGCCACTTTAACATCCACTCTTTAAGGGTTTTTAGTTACAAAATGTTTAAATATCAATTAGAGAATTTTGGTTAAATATTAATTAATCTAAGTATAATATTATGTATCAAACTACATGCATAATTGATGTCCGGTTACTAATTAATTGAAATAAGTTTAAGGGTTAATTCCAAATTATTAATTTATTAATTCTGTATATTTGATTGAGTACATGAATCATATATATCATCTTTTTTAATTTTTTGAAAGAATTTTATATTTTTAATATTAATTAAGATTATTGTTAAAATTGTTAAACATTCATCTTTTATTTTGTTTTGGATTACTTAATAATAACACGTATTATTATTATTATTATTAAGTTCTAATTTCTTTAAAAAAGGTCGAATAATGAATTTTTGATTTTATAAAATTTTTATTTATTAATATTTTACTATGTATATTATTTTATATTTTTATAATAAATATATTGATAATCATGTATATAAAATATGATCACTTGTGTAATGTCTAATTGTTATATAAAAATATTATATAACTCTTTCATTATTATTTATATTACTCAATTATTTACATTAAATAAAATATAAAATTAAATTGTATACGCCTTCGGCCGTTCTTTACTCGTATCCTCTCATTTTTGATAAGAGGGTCTCAACTCTTTTGTCTGGTTCCCACCATCCCATACCTGTACTTTGAAAGTACGAACTCCAAAGTCCAAACCAAAATGGTTTTCTTTAATATTTCTGATAAAGTTCTGAAGACGACGACCCGATAGCTATTGGCACGCACTTCACTCTTGCCATTAATTGTCGGTGTCCGTCCTCCGTCAACATCCATCAGCTCTCTCCTCTCTCTTTTCAGTTCTTTTTTACAGAGCAGAGTAGCTTAGCTGGCTTTTGCAGTAGTGATACCTATCCCACTGCACGCTTTACGTATATGATATACCTCTGTTTATTTCTCAGGACAGAAAATTTAAAAGCATTGCATATCAGTCGTATAATTGATACTTTCACGAGGTTTTGCATGTTCTTGATGCTTGACCCGTCCCAGTCTCCCTGGCTCTCTCTCTCTGTCTGTGCCGTGCTTATCTGACATGTAAAACACTTAGGAGTTGATCAATCAAACCTTTTGTTCCGATTAACTTTGTGCTTCGTCAGCAAAATAAAAATAAAGAAGGAAACCAAGTACGCTGCTCTGGGGTTACAAATCTATGGTCTTGCCGTAGTACTGTGCCTACTGACAAATACTGCACTTACGTTTAGCAAGAAACTGCGAGCTGGCTGGATTGCCTTTCGGCTTCAATCCTGCAACTTGTTTATCTTGAAACTAGACCAGACATTAATTACACAACCATATATAATAATACGATGAAGAAGAAGACAATGACGAAGATGCTTTTGTTTCTTTTGAATGTAAAAGACTTAGGATCTATTATGCTTTCACACCGTAATAACAAAATCATCACCAAAAGGTACAATTTTTTAATTTGGAAAATGTGGCAAAAAATAGAGAAACCCTAAGGAAAACAAAATGTCTGGTTTTGCCACCTACAATAATAAAAACCCTAGAAAGAGACACAACCTTCCTCCGTAGCCACAGCACTTAATGGGTACTTCATCTCACAAGAGAGCTTCAAGACCTCACTTAGATCAACTGGGTGCGTTTGGTCTTGAACCCAGTTGAAATGGTGCACCAACTTAGCCACCCAAAGTGCAACAGTCACTAACCCCAGGCTCTTTCCGGGACAAACCCTACGACCAGCTCCAAACGGTGCCAGCCTCAGATCACCACCTCTCACGTCCACGTCAGCGCCGATAAACCTCTCCGGCTTGAACTCTAGTGGATCTTCCCACACTTGAGGGTCATGTGTGATGGCCCACATGTTGACCATAGCCGTCGTGTTAGCGGGAATCAAGATTCCATTGCCAAGCTGGACGTCTGACGTGGACAACCTGGCCCAGGACAGGAGTGGTCCAGGTGGGTGTATTCTCAAGGTTTCCTTAATCACGGCCTGTAGATATGGCAACTTTGCCAACGCAGAATCCCTTAAGCTTCCATATTGAGCTGCCACGTCATCAAGCTCTCTTCGAAGCTTTTGTTGGACATCTGTGTGTAACACCAGTTCCGCCATAACCCACTCAGTCAAGAGAGCTGTCGTATCAGTTCCTCTGAAAATCATCTCCTGCACAGTTAAAAACAGAGTTAATCTTTACACTTAAACAGGTCCAAGTTAGGGTTATGGCATAGTTACCCATAAAACAGCAACCATATCATCGTCTTGGAGCTTCTCTTCACCTTCAAGAGATAGCAGAACATCAACAAAATCACCATTTTCATACTCCTTTCTTGTCTTATTCATATTAAGACGATGCTCTTCGATGATTCCTCTAACGAACTTCTTGACTCGGGGAACGAGTTTCAAGCAACGTTCATTGATACGAAATGGATCGTAGAAATAGTTCAACCATGGTAAATGATCAGACCAGTTAAAAGCACCCAATAGCTCAAACCCTTCTCTTACCATATCTCTAAGCTCCTCGAGCTCTTCACTATCATCCAAAGGGTCATATCTCTTTCCAAACACACTTCCCATGATGTTGTTTAAGGAAGCGAGCTGAAGGTGTCGTCTTAACGAGACAAGCCCGTTTTGTTTCTGGTCGTTCGCTACGTTTCTCAGCAAGTCGAGACACTCTAGCAGACGGAGAGGTTCGTGGGCCAAAATGCGCCGGGGAGCGAAGAGGTGCGAGGAAGCGATCCGTCTCAGTAGCCTCCAATAAGCACCGTTAGGTGCGAAACCTATGGCTCGGCTAAACATGAGGCACTTAGCCGACTGTTTGATCGGACGGTCAGCGAAGTGAGGAGAAGTCAAGATTTCTCGGGCAGTGTGAGGATCAGAAGCCACAATCACTGGAGTGGCTCCTAGGCTAAACGCCATGAGCTCAGTGTTGGCTCGACTCCACGCCATAGCGGCTAACGAACGATGAGCCAAGCCCCTACTCAGAGTAAAGAGACTACCAAAGATTGGCAAACCTCGAGGCCCTGGGATTGAGACAAGACCTCGTTGGTTTCTGCCATCTCTCCAAGCAACTCCCCCAGCAGAAAATGCCCATGTAAGAGATACACAGACCACAACAAGTAGACACAAAAAGTAGCCATCTAGAAGGGTTTTGGACCCGAGAAATGCCGGTAGTGTGAAAACCCACCAGCTTGTGTCCTTACACAACATCATGAATGTTTCAGAAACTAATCAATAACAGCAGAAGGGATCGAAAACAGAGAGTTTAAGAGAGAATAATGGTGTAAGAAATTGGTTTCAAGAAGCTAATGCACACGGACACACAGACACGAACACACACATATATATAGATTCACGTGCATGCAATGTGGCTCTTTAAACTTACGTTATAAGAAAAATGATTATTGGAGATGAAGAGAGAAGAGGAATAGAAACAGCAGCGGAGAGCATTGAATGAGAGACCATAGATTTAAAGGCCAAAATCGGCTAGCTTACAATACTAAGATTAAGAAGAACACAGAGAAAGAGATGCAGTAGAATATGGAAGACCAGACGACCAGACTAGACTTGATGTTCATGTAACGCATTGAGAGTTGTGAAGCTTTGAATTCAATGTCATTTATTGTCTAAATAAAAGAGACATTGCATGTAAAAAGAAGTAAGCCGAAAGGGACATAACAGTATGGTTGTTTATTTTTCTTCTATATATGATTTTTAAGTAATTAATAATTTAATATATTAGTTTCAGTTAGAATTATCAAAAGTACGCTATGATAGGCATTTATTGTATTAATCTTCATTATTTCTCAATGATTTATAACTTAAATCATTACTTGAGCTTATATGTTTTGGATTTTCATAATTTCGAGTCACGGAAATAACCTCACGAATAATGAACGATCGTATCCGAAATAAGGCGGATAATTAATGATCGTATCCGAACCAAGGCGGAGAGTCTTGTACACTAAGATTTGTCATTTGAGATATACTCCATCTGATTCATAATAAGAGTCGTTTTAGACACATTTTAATTATTCAAAATAAGTGTCATTCTTGACTTTGTAGTACATGTTTATAATTTTACTTCCAAAATTAACTTTTAATTTCTCTCACATCTTAATTACACAGATTACACAGATTATAATTTTAAGGCACTTTAACATGTAATTAATAAGGGTATATCAGACATTTCATTAACTTTCTTAATAAGTGTGCAATTTTCTAAAACGACTTTTATTATGAATCGGAGGGAATAATAGTTAAGACTTTAATCTTAAAAGATGTACCGTGTGTTTCTTAGAGGGTGTGCACAAAATCAATATGTATCTTCCCTTTTGGAAATAATGTTCTTAGTTTTTGTCCATTGTGATTCATTTTGTTTAGGATGAGTTCCTAAATGGCACACATCTCAAACACATCATAACTAAATCTGAAAGTCAAGCTGAGCCTGCGAATGAAATTGGTGTACGGCCTCCAAAGGGTCAAATATTCCATTCTCGTCGTCCCAAGACAGTGAGAAATGGGGATGAGAAATGGGGACCTGACCCACCCATCATACTTTGTTTGGTTGGAAGACAACCATTAGTAAAAGTTAAATATTTGACCAAAGTATGAAATTCAATATAACGCCTATTTAATGCCTGTTTGTTGAACTTAAATAGGTATTTGTTGTTATTGTAAAAGTTTTTTTTTAAAAATGAGTGTTTGATTATAAAATAAAAAGATATTTTTTAATAAAATAATTTTTTTACATCTAAAATATAGCTTTTTAATAAGCTCAAATTTGAAACTTCTCAAAAAAAGCTTTTTCTCATGTAAATTTTTCAGATCAATTAATGATCCTATTTTTAGTCCCTTTTGGCCCTTATGTTTTATACATAATTCTCATAATACCCACAAACACATCTTCACGTTTATTTTGAGATTTATATAATATTATTTGACTTTTTATATGTTTTAATATTTATTTTTTATATTAGTTTTACTTATGTTATAATCCATATAAAAGATTTGGTTAGATATATTTTCATTTATGTTTCATATGGTTTAAAATTATATAATAATTAATATATTGTGCTTTGCATATTGTTTAATATATTTTAAATAATATTTATATGCATAAATAATTTTTATTACAAAATAAAATATAGTTAAAATTAAAAATATTTTTTATTTTTATGTTGCCAAACAATTTATTGTATGAAGCTCTTTAAAAAATGTTCTTGTTTTAAATGACAGCCAAACAGCCAACCGGCTTCTTACAAAAGTTCTTCTCAGAAAAGCTCTACTGATATAAGTCCATCTAAACAGACACTTAATTACTCACCCCTATGACTAAATGTCGAGAATAGTATTTAATTAAATGTTAGTCGTTAATAGCATTTAACTTAAATGCTAGTCATGCGGTGACTTATCACCGCCATGAGATGGTGACACTTGTCACCACTTTTCTTTTATTTCTTTTTAAAAATTTTTATTTCTCTTTTCATGCAACTTTACGTGATTTTTTCTTTAACCTATATGCAAAATTCACAAAGATTTGTAACCAAAATCAAGATATGAATGTACTTATCTTTAGTCAATAGAGTCATTATGCTTATCATGCTTTTGCCTTTCTTTCTATCTTCCTTAACTTGATGTTGGGTTATTTGAGTTAAGGTTTTATTTAAACTGTTTGTTTGGGTTTTAGTTTATATGTTCTATAATCCCTTCTTTTTCTTTTTAACTTTGGAAATATTATCTTCTTTTTTCTCTTACTCTACTTTACTTTAAGTTTAACAACACAATTCAAATAGAGCAAAAGAAATAAACACCATCAATTCAAGTAAAATTTAGGAATACCAGTCTCTAAACCAGGCAAAGTACATAATTTTTTCCAAAACATTTGTAACATCATGATGTGATGCATCTGCACGAGTACTGTATGATGTCAATTTTTTGTAATAGAAGTTTTCATCTCCTTATCGCACTCCATATGTAACATCCCACCCCCTACTGGAAGGGGTAGAATAGTACTTTGGCATAGGATGAGATGGATTGGGCTTAATTAGGACTGCTCATGCATACTAGTATTGGTAAACAGAGAATTTGTGCACATGAAATAACTGTACATGCATACATGACATTCCCGGTTTTTATTGTGCCTAATGCAAATTTTATTGTGATTCGCGTGGTCATTGTGTTTGAAAAAATTATTTTGAGTGGTCCATTGTGTGTTTTACATTTTAAGGGATTTTAAGAAATTTTTCGGAGAAAATTTTCGGACCGAAAAAATCGCTAAGTGGCGAACCGGTTGCTTTTCGGTAGAGAAAATTGCTATCCAATGGTACTGTAATATTGGGTATATTATTTTGGATTTGGAATTAGGGCTATTGGACTTGAATTGGGTCCTTTTTTTTCACTAGGGTTTCTGATGAGTCCTATTTCACTTTTTTGTCTTTTCTTGCTTTGTCTTTTTGCTCCATGCCACTTGTCCTAAGGCATTTATTGGTTTTGTCTTATGCTTCCTTGTTCCTCTCGGTTATGCCTACATAAAAGAAGGATAAATGAATTTGATTGCTTAATTGGTTCTCCATCATCCGAAAACCTACTTTTTTTTCCATCTCCATCGAATTGCTTTCTTTTTCCCTAGTTCTCTTGCTACTTTCCTATCTTAGTGTTGAAGTGGAAATCTTCTACTCCCCTTGGGATGATGAGTATCGTGTGTGTTAGAGAAGTGAAGGAAGTTGGTGCTTTGGTGTTTTAATTGAAGAATTTAAGAGTTGAAGTGAAGAGCTTGAAGTAGGTAAGACTTGAATTATGTTTTTAGTATTTAAGGTTGAATTATGTATTTAATGAATCATGGTTGTTAGATGCATTCAATGGGAGTTATGGTGCATTTATTATGTTTATTGATGCATTAATTTGATGAAAATTATAGGTGGAATTGTTGGGTATAAGGTGATGTTTGAGTATGACTTGA
>JAOSBP010000206.1:1505652-1528647 GCA_027563825.1 Erythroxylum mucronatum
GATTAGAGGCCAGTAGCATGCTCAGTCAATGAATGCAATGAAATCTATCAGTCTAACCCAATATTACCATAATACCCTTTGCTACCAGTAACGGGATGTTACACCATCAATAAAATCGCTAACCCAGAATAGTTAAATAGAGATACACCGCAAACGAAGATTTTAATCGGTTTAGTTAATAAGAAATTAGAACTATGATGGGTTTAGAAAACCAACAATCCAATTCGTGTATCAAAGGAAGAAGGCAAGAGGTTTTCCTAGAGCTAGGTCCAGCAAAGAATAGAAGAATCTGAGTTTGTCATGAATAAAGTAAGTACTACGGTGGAAGTTGGTTACGCAGAAACAAGAGGCTGTGCGTGTTGGTTATTTGCTATGTTCTGTTATGGGTCACATAGACCAGCATGGCATTTTGTTATTTGTTTGTTATACAAATTAGCTTATATATAGACAGGGAGAGAAGGAGGGAGCATGAGGAATATTATAATTGAATGATGACATTAAGGAGCAAGGCAGACTTTAAAATCTGCCGGTGTCAGCTTTCACGAAACCTTTTCAATACAATTCTTCTATTCCTCTCTTCATTTTTGCTATCACACCCATATTTACATTTTACTACTGTTACATTACATTTGCACTTATCAATTTGGTATCAGAGCCCACGATCCCGTGTGGGTTTTCTGAATTAAACAAAATGGAGACCGCTCACCCTAAGACTCGGATGGAAACTCGTGTTGAGCAACTCGAGGAGGACGTCAGGGGAATGAATGCCAATATGACACTTCTCATCTCGCAGCTTCAAGAAAATCAGAAGAACCTTCTTGACACACAAACCAATGTTCAACTCATCTTAACCCAAATCCAAAACCAATCACAAACTACACCTTCTGTCCATCTTGGTGAATCTAGCTCATCAAAATTACCCATCACCCACCAGAAAGATAAAGAACCCATTCTTCAACCCAATGACAACGATACCCAAAACACCATAAACACCCAAGACCCACAACCCCAGCCAACACAAACCCACCTAACAACCCTTACCGTAGCTGAGAAGGTGTTAGACAGAGAGAAATTTCCCAGGAAGCTAGAACTACCGGTTTTCGGGGGAGAGGGGGCCGACTCTTGGATTTTCCGAGCTGAACGATACTTTGCTATTAATCGTTTGTCGGAAGCAGAGAAGTTGGAGGCGGTGGGGGTTTGCTTTGAAGGGGAGGCACAAGCTTGGCTGCGTTTCGAGGAGCGCATTCGGACCTTCCGCTCATGGGAGGAGCTGAAAACGCAAGTGTTGCAGCGCTTCGCGGGGTTGCAAGATGGCACTCTCTTGCATCGGTTCTTTGCAGTGACGCAGGTAGGGACAGTGGCGGAATATCGGGCTCAGTTCGAATACTTGGCAGCATCGGTAGGAGCCTTAGACGAAGGGACCATGGCAGCTGTATTTGTTAATGGCTTGCAAGAAAAAATAAGAGCTGAATTGTTGGTTTTAAACCCCCGGTCACTGAAGGAGACAATAGAAACGGCAGGTCGCATTGAAAGGAAGAACCAAATTCTAGGTTTTTCCTACAGTCCCAAGGCCCAGCGAGACCCATTCTCAAACCCACATAAAACAGACACCAAAACTATCACCTGGACTAAGCCTTCGAACACCTTACACCAAGCATCACAGCCCTTCAAACTGCCAAACCCAACCTCCGTTTTATCACCACCACTACCAAATACACCTTACCCCACTAACACCACCAAAGCATTAGCTGTTCCTGGTCCCCCAAAATTCCGAAGACTTACCCCCCAGGAGGTTCAGTCGAAAAGAGCTCAGGGCCTTTGTCTTCGATGCGACGAAAAGTGGTATTTTGGTCACCGTTGTCCACAGCGAGAGTTGAATGTTCTGCTTGTTCAGGAAGGAGACGAGTATGAGGCTGGTGAGGGTGATGCCGAAGAGATAGTAGAGGAGGCATTGAATCAGGTGGAGTTGTCATTAAATTCTGTGGTGGGCCTCTCGGAACCCAGGACACTGAAGCTAAAAGGGGAAGTCCACGGGTTAGAAGTAGTAGTGTTGATTGATTGCGGAGCCACGCATAATTTCATTTCCACGTCCTTGGTGGAATCTCTGCAGATACCTATCCAGGAAACAACTAATTACGGGGTCATTATCGGCTCTGGGAAGCAATTAAAGGGGATGGGGGTGTGTAAAGGAGTGGTCCTAAAGCTCCAGGAGCTGACTATAGTGGAGGATTTTTTGCCTCTACCATTAGGAAGTACGGATTTAATATTGGGACTCAAGTGGTTGTCTACCCTGGGTAAGACCCATGACAATTGGAAACTGCTAACAATGTCATTCGAGGTTGGAGGAAAACGTATAACCCTTAAAGGTGACCCTAGTCTTGCCAAAGCCATGGTTTCCCTGAAGACGATAGTCAAGGAGTTGCAACAAGAAAAGTCAGGCATTATGGTGGAATTAATGAATATTGCGGTTGAGGAGTCTGAGTTGAAGGGGGATGATAACCCAGCAGCCAGGGCATTGTTGAGTGAGTTTACAGATGTATTTGTTACTCCCACTGGTCTTCCTCCCATCAGGGGAAACGAGCATGCTATAGTGTTGAAAGAAGGTAGCGGTCCAGTCAATGTCCGCCCTTATCGCTACCCACATATCCAGAAGGCGGAAATTGAGATCTTGGTGGCTGAAATGTTGTCTGCTGGAATTATTCGGCCAAGTGTGAGTCCATTTGCCAGCCCGGTTTTGTTGGTGCGTAAGAAAGATGGGAGTTGGAGGTTTTGTGTCGATTATCGCGCCCTCAACCGCGTGACGGTTCCAAACCGATTCCCCATTCCTAATATTGATGAGCTCTTAGATGAACTTCACGGAGCGCGGGTATTTTCTAAACTTGATCTCAAAACTGGTTATCACCAAATCCGTGTTAAGACGAAGGATGTACATAAGACGGCTTTTCGTACCCACGAAGGCCATTACGAATTCCTGGTTATGCCGTTCGGGCTAACCAATGCTCCGGCCACTTTCCAAGCTTTGATGAATAATATATTTAAGCATTTGTTGCGGCGCTATGTATTGGTGTTTTTTGACGATATCCTTGTCTATAGTGCCACACTTGCAGATCATGCAGGACATTTTAAGGAAGTGTTGGCCTTACTACGTGACCACAAATTGTTTGCCAATGCCAAGAAATGTTGTTTCTATCAAACTGAAGTGGAGTATCTGGGCCACATTATTTCGGAAAAGGGCGTGGCAGCCGATTATAACAAAATCAAGGTAATGGATGAATGGCCTCTTCCAACTAATCCGAAGGAGTTGAGAGGGTTCTTGGGGTTGACCGGATACTATAGACGTTTTGTTCACCATTATGGGAGGATTGCAGCACCGCTCACTCAATTACTCAAAAAAGACTCCTTCGAGTGGACTAGGGAAGCAACAGCGACGGTGGAAGAACTTAAGAAAGCTATGAAATCAGTCCCTATTTTGGCTCTCCCTAACTTTTCGGAGGTGTTTGTGGTGGAAACCGATGCTTCAGGTATTGGGTTGGGAGCGGTATTATCTCAAAAAGGTCGACCCTTGGCTTTTTTCAGTCATGCTTTGCAAGGTCGGGCGCGTTACAAATCAGTTTATGAACGGGAGTTGATGGCAATGGTCATGGCTATACAGAAATGGCGTCATTACCTACTTGGGCGCCACTTTATTGTTCGCACTGACCAAAAGGCTTTGCGCTACTTGCTGGAGCAACGTATGGTAGCAATGGAGTATCAACGATGGTTAACTAAAATCATGAGTTTTGATTTTGAAGTGCAGTATAGGCCCGGTCCGGAAAACAAAGCCGCGGACGCTTTATCCCGCATTCCTCATCCAGTAGAGATGTTGACAATTTCAGTTCCCTCTGTGCTGGATCTATCCTTGTTGTCTCAGGAGATTGAGAATGATTCTAAGTTACAAGCTATCAAGCAATCTTTGGCAGCGGACTCTTCTTCTTATCCGGGGTGGTCTCTTGAGCATGATACATTATTTTTTAAAGGGAAGTTGGTGATACCAAAGGCTTCTTCTCTAATTCCCACGTTGCTACAAGAATTCCATAGCAGTCCCATTGCTGGACATGGTGGTTTCCTACGCACCTACAAGCGTGTTTCAGGAGAATTGTATTGGGAGGGCATGCGTGCTAGGATCAAAAAGTTTGTAGAAGAATGTCCCATATGTCAGCAAAATAAGTACCAAACATTGACCCCAGCTGGCCTCTTACAGCCACTCCCCATTCCGCAAGCTATATGGGAAGACCTAAGCATGGACTTCATCGACGGCCTCCCAAAATCCCACGGATTCAATTCCATTCTGGTGGTTGTGGATAGAATGAGTAAGTATGCACACTTCATTCTTTTAAAACATCCCTATACTGCAAAGGTAATGGCAGAGGAGTTTATTAATACGGTTGTCAAGCTCCATGGATTCCCTAGAAGCATCGTTACTGATCGGGACAAAATCTTCTTGAGCCATTTTTGGGCTGAGTTATTTCGTCTCCAGCATACCAAGCTTAAGAGAAGCACTTCCTATCATCCACAAACCGACGGGCAAAGTGAAGTGGTGAATCGATGTCTCGAAACATATTTGCGTTGCTTTGCCAGCCAACAACCAAAACAGTGGGCTAAATGGATTCCTTGGGCTGAATATTCATACAATACTTCTTTCCATACTTCCACCAAGACAACGCCTTTCAAGCTTGTTTACGGCAGGGACCCTCCCACCTTGTTTCGGTATGGATTCAGCACAACTTCCAATTCAGCTCTTGAGGAGCAATTAGTGAACCGTGACCTGATGCTTAATGAGTTAAAGGAGCAGTTGGTTATGGCCCAGAACCGGATGAAGCAAGCTGCGGATAAACACCATCGTGACGTACAATTTGAGGTAGGTGATCTGGTGTACTTAAAGCTTCGTCCCTATCGTCAAAGTTCATTGGCTTCCAGGCCAAATGAGAAGCTAGCACCCAGATATTTTGGCCCTTTTCCAATATTGAAACGTATCGGAGCTGTTGCCTATGAACTTCAACTGCCGCCATCAACAGGTATCCACCCAGTTTTCCACATATCCCAGCTGAAAAAGGCAGTCGGCAACACTGACCAAGTTCAGCCCCTTCCTCTAGTATTATCGCCAGAATTGGATTGGGAGGTAGAACCTGAGACAATTTTGGCCACTCGTGGTTCTGGTACTACTCTGGAGTTGTTGGTGAAGTGGAAACATCTTCCCTCTTTTGAAGCAACTTGGGAGCCATTTCAGTTGATCAAAGATGTTTTTCCCACCTTCCACCTTGAGGACAAGGTGAGTCTTGTTGGCAGGGGTATTGATGGGCCTAGCAAACCAACAATCCAGTTCGTGTATCAAAGGAAGAAGGCAAGAGGTTTTCCTAGAGCAGGGTCCAACAAAGAGTAGAAGAATCTGAGTTTGTCATGAATAAAGGAAATGAGTGCAGCAGAGACAAGTGGCTATGCGTGTGGGTTAATTGTTATATTCTGTTATGTGGTACAGGGGATATCAGCCAGCAAGGCATTCCGTTAGTCGTTTGTTATACAAATTATATGTTTGTTATACAAAGTAGCTTACATATAGACAGAGAGAGAAGGAGAGAGCATGAGGAATATTGTAGTTGATTGATGACATTACTGAGAAAGGCAGAGCTCTGAAATCTGCCAGTGTCAGCTCTCGTAAACCATTTCAATACAATCCTTCGATTCCTCTCTTCATTTCTGCTATCATTCTTGTATTACACTTTTGCTACTGTTACATTATATTTGCATCTATCAAAAACCTTCTTACCAAACTGCAGCAAAGCCATCCCAGGCGCAGTAATGGATTTTCGAAGCTCAATTACATCCTCAGTGATAACACCCTGTAATAACGCAACACACAAGACATGAGCAATGAAAAAAAGAAAAATTAAAGAAGATGTATGCACCAGAACTTTCACAGCTAATCTCCAGACAGACGAAGAAGTATATAAAAGAATAAATAAATTAAATAAATTCCTTCATTTATTTATAGGGTCCCTTAAAATCCTTATTGTAAGAGACCTTATTACCTGTGAAATTATAACTTAACCACATCTTTCATTTCTATTATACAAAATTAAATAATTCTAAACTAAGAAGCTTTGAGAAACTAAAAATGTGCTTCCAAGTCAATAACAAAGATGTGAGTGGCCTTTGCAAAGCTTGTGTGGCTAACTGCTGTTTTTTCCAAATCTATCTACCGAACCAAATGCAGCAAGTGCATTTCGTAAGCACTAAAAATTATTTCACTCATTAATAAAATAAAATAAAATATACTTCTAAATAATATAAAATGAGTTCAAAGATAGTTTACAGGTGGAATTAATTCGGTCTCATATCAAAACATGGAAGTGGGCAATTGAACACCGCAACCTGTCTACTTTTTTGACCAAACCGTCTTCTTTAAGAGTTCAAATATTCCCGACCAAACAAATATACCACAGAATTAGTGTTTTTAGTTTTATCCAATAATGTAAAGCAATAATAGGTTTACCTTTGAAAACTAAAATCAGTAAAATCTATTCGCAATCAGCCCATTATAACACAACATTCTTTTCCTTCAGGTAATTAAGGTACTCAACAATGGGTTGAATGATACTGCTAAATTATGTATGTGTTGAGTTCCCACAAGATCAACTATCATTTACCTTCAACATCATATCATGACCATACAACATTGTTAATGAAAAAAGAAAATGAAGATTGATGACTAGGTCAATGTTGTGCAATCATTAGAACAATGCTCATAAAAGATGGGCAGAGATAAAATTTATCTCTGAACAAATTCCCTTTGCACTATGAGGCAGATGCAGCAAATTAAAATCTTAGGAATATAGATGTTGAAACAAATATATCAATCAAAAAAATGAAACTTGTGTCCATAACTAAACAGTTATCCAATCCAGCCCGTAACAAGATTTCAAAAGTATGGTCACCAATGCATCAAGACTAAAAGGGGTAAGTTCAGATACAATAGGGTTATAAAATCTGATGGAACATACCAAATCTTCAGCTATTATGCCGATCTTTCCTACAGCTTTGAAAATGGCATCAAATAGGGCTTTTCCAGGCCCTGCCTACTGCCACAGAAAAGAATCACGAATGGATGACAAAGTTCAAAAGAAACAAGAAAAGAAAAAAGAAAACACAGAGTAAAAGAGAACTAACCTTCCAATTCCCATCCATGGCAACTGTTGCTTCTGCATATTATGAAACTTACCAAAATTAATTCTGTATATAGAAACTTTAATTATGGGACTCTCAATGAAAATGAGCCAAATAAACCATTAAAAGTTCACTTTCAAATATAATAGCAAATAATGTTTAGAGCACCTTAACTCCCTAGCCTTAAAAAATCAAATAACTTGGCTCTTATTTGAATAGAAAGTGTATAACACCCATCAAAATATAACAATTTATGATAATAATTCTTTCAAATAAGGGCCAAATTATCTGAATCTATAAACGTCAGGGATTAATTGCACATTCTAGAAACGTTTAGGGGTCATATTGTAATTAATAGTAATCGTTAGGCTCAGTTGACCCTTTCCCTATGTCTCAGAGATTGTCTCACCAGAAGGAACAGCCCAGAATCCAGCAAAACCTCTGAAATGGTCTATCCTAAATTCATCATAAAGATCTTGAGCCCGTTGTATGCGTTGTACCCACCATGAATATCCATCTCTCTCCATAGCTTTCCAATCATATAGAGGGCTTCATGTCAGATATGAAGTCAGTCATTAAGCTCACAAACACATCTGAAATATTAATTAAAGCTTTTGTCAAAGCAAACAAGATAAAACTGAAAAGATGATGCACCAAATATCTTAAATATCATCTAAAAACCATTTACTTGACCCAAACCATTTTATTTGCTGTTTTGGAACATAAGTAGCATGAAATGTTACCACGTAACAATTGATTTCATGAAAATATGCAATTTAGCATATATCAAGTAATGTTAGGTGAACAACTGAAAGGGCTAAAACACATGGGAGCTATCAACTATCATCCACCAAAACATGTCGTCTCTTGGAATTAGTAAATAAAGTAAAGAGGGCAAAGTTGCAGGAAGAAAAGTGCAACAGAATTATTTGTACAGGGTAAACATATTTATGAAGACTAGATATCTCATTCCATTAACAGAATATAGACTTCATTTTCTTGCCAATCATGTGGTTTATGACAAACCTTCCCCATAGCTGACCAGTTTCACTGAAAGCATCAGGGGGAACACCACTCACTAGACGAGGAAAACCATTCCTGTCCTGGAAAAAAGCAGAAAGTTCAGTCGCCAGCATCCCATACTTATGAACTTACTAGGAAAGCTCAGCGGTGTAAAATGAAGTTTTTGGAAAACAATTGTCAAATAAGTGATATTTTTTCCTTTTCAATGAAGAAAGATACTCACCAGCAAAAACTGTTTTCTGTTTGCCCAAACATCAGCACTATGATAACCTACATAAATAGGCATGTCGCCCATTATACTGATTCCCTTTTCCCGCGCATAGTTTCTAACTCTCTGCCATTGTCTTTGAAATAAGAACTGTTGTGCAATGAATACTTCTATCTGTGGAGGTAATAAGTAATCAATAATTAGATAGCTCCTAGGATTGGGTACAGAAACTGAAGAAAAGGAGAAGTTGCAAGGAAAAAAACAGGGAAAATATTCAGATCTTACAAAATCCTTTTTACTTTGATAAATTTCCTCCAATGCTGCAAGATGACGATTTTTCAAAGGTTCAGGCCAGTCATACCAATTTAATGTATTTGAAGAATCATCAATAGCAGCAAAATAAGCTGCATCTTCAAGCCAACCTGCGATACAATGTAAAGGATATGACACACAAATAAAAATGTATGGGCGTTGTTGTAGGTATAAGGGTTGCTACAGCCAGTAATGGCTGAACAGAAGGATAAAAATTGACAAAAATAAGCATGCAGATATAAGTGAAACTAAATATGTATAATCAAGTTACTAGCATCCAATGCCAATCAATAACAAATCAATCGTACTTGAAATGTTGGGGTCATTCTGAAAATCTTCAAGCTCCTTCCTAAGCTTCTTGTCACTTGTTATTAGCCTCTTTGCAGCCTACAAAAAGTGAAGTCTGATATAATTCCTGCACTATAAAAGGAAACTGATACAAAAAGTAGAACAATTACAGCTGTATTTGTTATTCAGCCCAAAATAGTAAGCCATGAATAAAATCATCAGAAAATTTATCATCTTACTAATTTATCTTAGGAAACCTTAATCTACTCAGTTTAGTCCCTTCCAAATCAGCCACGTTTGATAACTACCGTCTGTATTATTCACCGTCAAGTATGTTTCAATTGAATGTCAAGTTTGTCAACAACTGATAGCAATAGCAGAAGTTGTACATATAATAATCCTATGCTAACGAATGCAGGTCTACGTATGTTGGTGCAAGTCAATACAAGGGGAATCAATGAAAAGCTGTTATCATTATATTATGTTCTTCCAACAGTTTTGGAAGGTCCTACAAAATAGCAGATGCTAAAGTCGACAGACTCCTGAATGAAATGCTCTTAGGATAAGAACCTTAACCGTTATGCCCGCATGCATTACCTTAGCTATCAATGTGTCCTTAAGCTCAGCAACATAAGAGAAGTTCACGCGGTCAGAGTCTCTGCGTGAGTGAGATCGAAGTGATAAGATGTCAAAGAAAAGAGAGTAAAACAACACAAATCATAAGCTCATTACGCATTATATAACAAAAATCCTCACACTGGTTCTGGTAGCTCATCCTTGGTCAACAAACCATCCTTCACAAGCTCGTCAAGAGAAATCAACAAAGTGTTTCCACAATTTGCATCCTAAAAGCAAATTTACCTTTTAGCTATATACTTCCAATGACATGAAAAATCAACAAAAACATCAAGTGAAATTGGGGTACAAATTAAAAGACGGTTAACCTGCCCCGAGTAGGGAGAACCTTCTTCGTTAGCTTTTCTTCCAGGAGGAACCAGAGGCAGAACCTGCAAAAACAAGCGACAATTTTCATTAATAAACTAAACTACAAATACGAATTAACAACGTTATTCAACTTATTTCTCGAACCTGCCAAACGGAACAACCAGCGGCGTGAAGCCAGTCAATGAACCGAAATGCCTCGTCGCCAAGATCTCCGATGCCGTAGGGTCCCCGGAAGGACGTCGGGTGGAGCAGAATGCCGGCTCTTCTCTTCTCGCTGGGATCGGACTCAGGAAAATTCTCCCCATAACCGTCAGGCAAGTCCTCCCCGATGCCAACGGCGGAGAGAGCCAGCGACACGGTCGAGGCTTTGAAGCAGAGATTGAAGGAGGGACACCGACGACGATGGAGATTAAATAGAGGAAATTGAGCGAACGATGGGAGTGGGGATGAGGAGTGAGAGTGGAATAGCTTTGGTGGGAGAGTAGAGATAGAGTGGAGAATCGCCATGAATGTATTGAATTGAGACTTTCCTCTGCACAGCACAGATTTGGAGTATCGAACCGAAGCTTACATTTAATCAACAAGCGCCAGCGAGATCCACCGAGTGGGCACTGTGTTCGGATTTATTACATTCACGTCATGACACGTACAGGTTCAAACTTCGAGGCAAAATGACGATTTTTTTTTCTACGAAGGAAAATCAAAAGAAAAAAACAAAAGCACCCTAGCTAACGCAAAGTCCTTCGTTACAAAACGTCGTGTTTGTCTTGGTGGATTTGGTTCCAGATAGTCACTGGGGGTTCCTGCAGTATATGCAAGCCTGGACTGAAAGCCGCTACGAGCGAGACCATCCGATCTACACACTAGTTCCTTTCGCGATACACATGCCGGAGTTGCACCTCTCATGCTCGGTGTAATAAACCTTGAGTACCTATCACCAACAAAATATCGTCATGAAAGACTAAATTAGAAGAGGATAAGATGTTAATAACCTCAAAGGAGCCTACTTCAACAATCACTCTTTTATAGCTCATCGCCCAAGCCAGTGCAAGGCTCGAATGTACGCCTCAGAGTTTCGCAGCTACAGGGAAACCCTGTCCGATGTGGTGAGTGAAACCTCCACACCACCTCCCTTGACTATCTCGAAGTAAACCGCCCGCTGTAGTAATGTTGGACCCTTGGTTGACTGCCCCATCTAAATTGAGCTTAATCCAATCCACAGTTGGTTTAGTCATCCAACTAAATGGTCGCCAGGTAGTCCCTGATTTTGCAACACACAGCTCTCCGCTGTCCTTGCTCTGTCTATCCACCTGATATATTCCATAACGACTTGGGGACCTGCTTCTGGCCAAACAAAACCTGCGTCAAATATGCTGCGATTTATCCATTGCTAGAGAAACCAGTAGGCTACTCTATAGATCGTTCCCCAAGCGACCTGGTTGACTTGAACTGGCCTCCGAAGGTTGTGAGCCACCCATTGATCGACTTCGTGTTGGAAAAAGTTCGTGTCCATTGCCTCCGAGGGAAACTTACACCAGAATACTTTCACGCGTGGGCAATTGCGAATGGCGTGCAAACTGAATTCTTCTTGTCCACATAAATGACAATTACCATCCGTAGTGAGCTTACAAGCCACGCGTTGTTTATTGGTCAGTAATTTTCCTTTAGTGAAGAGTCACAGGAAGGCTCTAATTCGCTGAGGCCCTGCCCATTTTCATATGGATTCCCAAAGACCAATGTGAGCATCCGTAGTGCTGCCTTCAATTAAGCCATAGGCTGAAACCACCGTAAACCACCCATGGCTAGTTAGTCCCCAAAACAGGATATTGTCCGCTAGACCATCTGCAGGTGCCTATATCAACGCAATATCCATACAGACCATGGAGGGGAAGCATTGCTGGAACAAGTTCCAATGCCAGTTTCCACCCTCATCTGTAAACTCCGCCACTGTAGCATAAATAAGGCTAGCTGGGAGAGGAGTGGTCACCATTGTTATTAGAGGTCCCCCACTCATTTACCCAATTATCCAACCAGAAGTGTATGTGTCTCCCATTACCCAGCTTCCATTTCATACCTTGGCGTACATACTGCCAAGTGGCGGAAATGCCCTTCCAAATGATCAAGGCCCCGTTTCTGTCTATATTTGCCGGGGATAGGGTTTGGGCCTAGACGATATTTAACCCTGACGAGTTTGACCCATAGAGATGTGGGTTGATTGATCAACGCCCATCCTAGTTTAGTCAATAAAGCATCGTTTGAAGACCGAATACATTTGAGGCCTAGACCCTCGGTTTTTTTAAGCTTACAAACGGAATTCCAATTAACAAGATATATTTTCCTCTGTTCGCTTGTTGCTCCCCAGATAAAGTCCCTTATGATTCTCTCTAAATCATCGCACAGTTGCCTCGGGAGTCTCACCGTCTGCTTCGTGTAAATGGGGAGAGAAGAAATTGCAGGCTGGGTGAGAGTAACTCGCCCCGCCAGGGATAAACTCTTTGCTCTCCAGCCTGCGAGTTTTTTCTGAGCGTTGTCAATGATGTATTGATAAGTATGTCTTGTTGTATGTTCATAGATCAAAGGGACTCCAAAATACTTGCCAAGATTGGTTGTACAAGGGATATATAAGGTTTGACTGAGGCGACGAGCGGTTGTAGAGCAGACATTCTTGGAAAAAAATATCCTAGTTTTGTCTATATTTACTTTCTGTCCCGAGGCCTAACAAAACACCTCCAAAGTCCTTGCAATTACTTGCGTCTGTGAATCCTCCGCTTAAGCAAACAGAACAAGATCATCTGCAAAGAAAAGATGAGAAATGGGAGGTCCTGTAGGGCTCAGCGTGACCGGTTTCCACTGCCCTTGACCCACTGCTTGGAAGATGAGCTGACTCAGCCTTTCCATGCACAGGACAAAAAGGTAAGATGAGAGCAAATCTTCCTGCCGAATACCGCAGGAAGGAGTGAAGGGATCCGCCAGAGTACCTTTCCAGTCAACTTGCATAGACACCGTCCTCACACATTGCATAATGACCTTGATTAAAGGAACCGATAACCCAATGTCATATAAAGTGTTTTGGATGAAGTCCCATTTTAGCCTGTCATATGCTTTCTCCAAGTCCACCTTAATAGTTAAATATCCAGTTTTGCCGGACTTCTTACGCATTGAGTGAATGGCCTCCTGGGCTATGATAATGTTATCAGTAATTTGTCTACCCGAAATAAAACTACATTGATTGGCCTCTACCAAATAATCCAAATGGGATTTCAACCTGTTCACTATAATTTTGGAAATGATCTTATAAAGCACAGAGCAGAGGCTAATTGGGCAAAATTGAGTAATATTTTGAGGGGAAGGGATTTTGGGGATCAATACCATAATGGTATGATTTAAATCCCTGTCCCAACGTTATAATCGGAAAACTGCCTGAATGTACACTATCACTTGGGACCCTATCTACCCCCATTGCTTTTGAAAGAATAACGTGTTAAAGTCATCTATCCCGGGGCCTTATTAGAGTGCATATCAAAAACCGCCGCATTGATTTCTAGATCATGGATCGACTGGGTTAGTGTTTGGAACCTGGCCTCCGATAGCATAGAGAAAGCTCCTGAGAGCGGAAGACTATGAACAGTCCTGGCTTCTTCTGTATAAAGCTGAGTATAGAAAGCCCTAGCTACAAGGCCCAATTGCGTGGGATCAGATGTCATAAGGCCAGTGGAAGTAACGAGGCGCTCTATTCTCAGCTTTTTTCGTCGAGAGAGACTGAGGATGTGATAGTAATTCGTATTCCTATCCCCCTAGGAAATCCAATGACACCGAGCTTTCTGATGCTAATAAATTTCTTCCTCGCACAGGACCTGCATCAGTTCCCCACTAAGCTGGTCCTACAAGACTAACAGAGAGTCCGAGTTGTCGACCTCCATGACTCTCTGAACGCCTTCCAACTGAGCTAGTAACCTTTTTTCTGAGATAAGATATTGCCAAATTCTAATTTGTTCCAACTCGTGAGATGCTCGGAGAACTTAGTTAAGGCTTTCCTCATAGTTTATTCCTCGAGTAGCCAGTGCTCAGTTACCACTGTCTCGAAGTCTGGATGAGTGAGCCACGCATTTTGAAAATGAAACATCAGGGTTCTTTGAATTCTTGGTTGCAGTCTATCTAGGTGAATTAACATAGTCTATGGTCAAACCCAAGAAAAGGCAGGTGATGACTCACCATGTCGAGATAAGCTTGCAGCCATGTAGTTGACCCTAACACTCTATCTAGCCTAGCATAGACCACTCCTCTCCTCCACGTAAACTTGGATCCCACATATCCTAGATCATGGAGAGCACTCCAGTGCACCCAATCTCGAAACTTTTTATTCACCACCGTTGTGGCCTGGGCGCCCCCTCGTTTGTCTGAGAGTTCTAGTTTAGCATTAAAATCTCCTCTGATGAGCCAGGGTCTATTCGTAGAGTGACCTATCCAATTAAGAATGAGCCAGAGAATATTTTGAGTCGAAACTTGCGAGCTGACATAGACTGCTGTAAAATCAAAAGGGCCTGAACCGTGCTTGATCGTAGTGTGAACAAATTGACGATGCGCTATATTACGGAGATATCATAAATATCCTTCCATAATAGCCAAATCCCGCTGGAAAATCCTTTAGCTTCGACTTGAACCAAATAATCAAAACCTAATTTAGTGACTACTTCTGCCGCCTGAGATCCACTGATTCGAGTTTCGAGCAAAACCAGGATTATAATGACGAAGGTAATTGCGCAGGATAGTCTGGAACCGAGACCCCCTGCCCCTTGACAATTCTAGATTATAATCGACATAAAGGAAAAAAGGAAAAGCCTACTCTATACTGGAGTAGAAATTGTACCTCCCACAAGCTCTCCAGTGGTGCCCTCGTTCTGATGATGCGAGGCAATTTCTTGTTCAGGACTCCTATACTGCAGTTTGGCTGTTGCCCCCGACCCGCTTGCCAGTTTCGGAGGGTCATGGGATGTTGGCCCGTTTTGTCATCCGTTCTAGTAAAATCTTCTGGGGCCTCCACTCCTTCCATCTGCTATAAACTGTCCTCGACCCCCTGTTCTCTAGCCTCGAGGACCTGACTATCGCAGACCATTTCAGTATGGGAGGAGATTTCAATCACGATATGGTTTCCTGGGTTCTTGCTTTTAATGGGATTGAGGGGACCATAACCGCTCCCGGTGCCTTGTGAATTTTTCCCTGGGAGCTTTCGCCCTGAGATTTCGGGACATAGGCTATTTTTTTTCCTTTTGGGCCCTTCTTAGGGTTACGTCTGAGCCTGGTAGCAGTAAACATTGGGCCCTGATCAATTTGCTTCCCCTTGTCCAAGAAACTAGACAAGTTGAAAACCTGTCCAAATCCAATTGAGCCCTTTTGTTGCATCACCGTCCCCTCACCCTGGCTGTCTTGTTCTGACAGCAGTGTGAACCTCGAGCCACCCTTGTATCCGTTGTCCTTGGAGCGTCCCTGCTGCGGCTGGCAAAGCGTGGAGTGTCGTCGATGTTTAGGCTGGACTAACATCCACGGTCCGTACCTAGTAGAAATGGTGGCCGTTGTGTTTCCGCCAGCTACATCTACTGCGACCAGCTCGGCCCCCGGAATCTCAGCGTCCCCTTCGCTCTATTTTGGACGTTCAGTTTGGGCTAGAGGACGCTTCGGACAGATGGCATCGAAATGGCCTACTATTCCGCAAGTAAAACACATCTGCGATAGCCCTTCATAGGCCACCCTCAGCTTCTCCCCGTTGAGTTCTACCGTGTGGTGCAGAGGTTTACTCAGAACGACTTCGACTACAACCCTGGCATATTTAGCTCATTGAATTTGCATGGTTGCCTCGTCGATTTTAAAGGTGTTGCCAACGAGGTTACCCAACGTTGCAAGGATTCTTGGGTGGTAACGACGATAGATAGCTCCGGGAATCGGATCCACACCACTGCCCTTGTGAGTTTGGCTTATGAAGGTCAAAACTCCGGCATCCACCGTTACACAGCTAGTGCCTAGCCAAAGATGGTCCATGGGCCCTGCGTTAATGCTTTGAGGAAGTCGTCTTCGTCCTTGAAACTTACAAGCAAAAAGTCATTCTCTAGGTCAACCATCTTTATGGCTCCCCGTGGATTCCACAATGCCGGCAATCGAGCGCTGAGTGTTCGAAAACCAATTCTGCGACCAAGCGACTTCACTATAACCGTCTTGGCCCATCGATCATCTAGTTTCATTTAGAGCTTCTTGGAGAGCTAAATGCCCCCCGCTAATTCCCCTGATAGTTGTATGATGTTGCCTTCCTCGACGTCGACAGGTTCCTCGTCGGTCCAGCTTGAATCCTCCGGAGGTTTGGTCGTTTGCGTTGCCCCGGTTAGCGCGGAGCTATAGGATTATTTCGGGCCTGGAGATGGATCATCGTCTCGTTTCCCGGTACGCACGCATTTGGGGTGTTGTTCTTCGTTATCATGGGGCTCCATTATCGCCCCTATTAGTTCAAGGATACAACGCTGGCGCTTGCAAAAAGTTCGCCCCTTGTTATTTGCAGAAGGCTGCTGGAAGGAAGGAAACGAAGGAGTTGCGATAGGTCGTCACCTTTTCTCTTTCTCTCACTAGCTTTCTCTCTCTTTATTATTAATTTTGATATATTAAATTTTGATTAATTATATATATTGTTGGTGAATAATGAATGAAAGAAAGTAAAAAAAATAATTTGTTATAATTGTCCAAATAATTTTTTTAGTTACTATGATTATACAATTCAAACACTTCTTCTCTTACTCTTTTTTTTTAAACGGAAGAATGGGTAAATCTCTTAATTGATACAATAATTTGCAAATCACATCAATCGAGTATTTCACACTAAGCAAGTCCTGTATGACAGGCTCGATCAAGAGAACATAAGGGAAATCGAAAACAAAACTTTTTAACCTCATGCCCCTCTACCAACTCGACCACCCCTTAGGGGTTTCTTCTCTTTGGGTGGTATATGCCGTTCCATTTTTGCTGTTCCAACTTATATCATCCACATATTATGTAGGTCTCACATAAATGTATCGACAAGATGATTTGGAACATATTTGAAATAGCAAAAGTGAAATAGGTAATCTTATCTCTCTTCTCTTACTCACGTTAAATATTTGTCAATACATGTATAAATATAATTTTTAATATCTCAAAACATATTAAGATCGTAATTTATTAGATTTATGTCGTCAAAAACTCGCATTATATACATTAGTCGATTGTACAACAACGATGACTCAGTTTAAATCCTGCTAAACACGAGATTTGGAAAGATTCATTGTACGCAGCCTTACTCCTAATATAAAAATTTATGTAATTATCAAAAAAATTCCTTTAAATCTATAAATAAATATTTTCTTAATTGATTATTTAATTAATTAAAATGATTGGGAAAATTTTTATAAAAATATTATAATATTCTACTTAAATTTTTATATATTTGATTATTCTCTATTATTTCATTTGTTTATTTTATAACATTAATAATAATATACTTTTGTTACAAAATTTACTCCTAATATATTTATTAATTTTAAAATCTCACATTGTTGAGTAACTTTTTCACTTAAAAGATGAGTAAAAGATATTAAACTTATAAATATCACTTAAATTAATTTTTTTGAAAAATATTAAGAACATTTTCAGAGTGAATTATTTAAAAATACATGATTTATAAATTATTACCTAAATATAACAACTTATAACAAAATTGAAAGTAAATAATAAAATATTAAACTCATAATAAGTAAATTACAAACATGCAAGTCCTCCCTACTCCAACCAAGACATGCTAACGGTCTCTTTTATTTGATTCAATCCTACGAGACTTCATATACGTATATGTATACCGTCTACAATTTCTTTTTCCGCACAAACTATGTATAGGACATAACATTATCCATCCTTCTACGGGGAAAACATATCGTGTAACTATAACTACTGTAAACTAACATTGTATACTTCAAATCATTCCTGAGAGTTTGGGTTTAAATTTCATCGGACCAATCGAAGAAGAGGCCATCGACGATTTCGTCGATCAAGGAATCGATGAATGAGTTGCAGCTAACGGTGAAGATACGGCCAACTCTGTTCCTGGCGCTCGAGAACCAGGCGAAGATCGCTGCAAATGTTACTGCCCCTAAACAAACTCCGGCCGCCTCTGCTATTCCTTGAATGTCCATCTTCCTGAACAGTGAGTTTCCCGTCACCACCTCCGTACCCACCGTCGCTGCGAACACAACCTAACACCCAAAAGATATCAACCACCGAGGATTACTTAAGAGATCTCAATCTCACTAAACAAAACTTGGATTTCAATAACCAACATGGTAAACTAGAAATTTAATAATATCTGATTTAAAAACAGACTAATTCATTATATTTCTCATAAAATTGAAGAAGAAACCGAAAAAACGCAGGACTGACCATGGCTAGTCGACCAGAAATTATCTCAAAATCGCGACTCTTCTTGGAGCTCTCGATATACTCCGACAAGGTCTCAAAGAACGGCGACGCTCCATCTCCGCCTTCCTTTCTCGACTTCACCACCCCAAAACGATCCTCGCCGTACGATCTCAGCGTACACAATCTAGGCTGCAACAAAACCTTCGTGTTTTCAGGATCGCCACCAAGCTTCACTCTGGGCACCGGAACCTGAACCGGAGCCGCTGGTTCTCGCTTCAGAACAGACGGTTCCCGAGTAACGAGCTCGCAGTGGACTACACGCGCCACACTGGCCATTTACATGCAGAGAGGGATAACGGGCTTCGAGATGATTCCCAATCCAGAGAAGGAAACTAACGCTGGTGGAAATTCAACAGCCCACGTCTGGGATTCTTGCGTAAGGAATAAGGATGTAGGAGCGGGACCGCAGTGGGTCCCGGCGACGTACGTGGCGAATTCTTTGATCGGTGACGTTGTTTTCTCGAGATCGAAATGGTGGGTACGTGTCAACATTCAACGAACCGTCGCTTTGCACTAAAAGCGCGTGGATTATTCTTCAGTTTACTGTCGTCTTGCGCCTAGTGGGCGTTCCACCGTCCAAAGTTTACTGTCGTCTTTGATTGACATGTCAAAAAGAGAAGGCTGCATTCAGAGTTGCCTATTTTTGACTAATTAAATTGCTTTTTATTAAATATTTTAGGATTAATTACTGAAAATTTCAACTATTTTAAGATAAACTTCTTTGTCGATATAAGATTAAAAGAAATTTAACCCAATCTTACGAATACTATATTAGAATTGGTATTGGATTGAGTTCTGATACGATATTATATAGGTACCGGTTAATACTAAGTACCGTTTCAAGTAATTTTTTAAATTTATGAAATAGTCCTTAATTTTTTTTAAAATTACAAAATAGTATATTGTCATATTGTACAGTTGTACTCTATATTTTAACCCTGTCTCTAAAAATCATAATAATAAATAATAATCACAATTTTAATTTAATTTATAAAAATAATTTAATAATTACTAATAAATATAATTAAATTTAAAATATATTTTTTAAAATATATAAATTTCAAATAAATTTTATTTAATAATTAAAAATAATAAAAAATAAATATTAGTTCATAAATAATAATTTTTAAATTATTTATTTTTATTAATAAATATTATATAAAATATTAAAATAAATAAAATAAAAATAAATTATTTTTAAGTTTTATTTAATTTATAATTATTATTAGTAATAAAATTATTTATTATTATTTTAAAAACAAAAATTAAAAATTCACAATAATTATAAAAGTTGAAGTAAATAAAATAACTAATTAAAAAATTTTGAAAAAAAAGGGAAGGAGAGGCAGGAAGAAGGGAGAGAGATTTTGAAAATTTTGAAAAAAGCCCCCTTATTTTTTAAAATTTTCGGTATCGGTCAGTATTTTGAATACCAGCTGGTATCAACTGATATCAACCGAAACGACTGATACCGACCAGTATTTAAACCTAGTATAATTGACCATTTGTTTCGTACCGGTTTTGATCCGGTACGGTATGTACCAACCGGTACAAAACAGTATCCACATTCCTGATTTAACCAATTTAATCGATTTAACGTAAAAAAATTTAATTATCTAATTTTTTAGTTCAATCTTTAATTGTTTTGTTCAATTTATTTAATTAATTAGTCAATTTTTATTAATTAATAAATTCTTATAAACTAAAATTAATTTTAGTTTATAAGAATTTATTAATTAATTTTAAAATGTCCATAATTAATTAATTTTTATTTATTTTTTTAAATTTAAATTTAAATTTTTAGATGAGTAAGAACGATTTCTTTCAATTATATTTCAAGTCCTTTAATTTTATTCCTTAAATCTTTTAAATCGTAAGTCTTTTGTTTAACTTTCGATCTAGTTTTAAAACCATAAGATAAAACTTTATATTTTCATACAAATTTATTAATTATGGACATTTTAAAATAAACTTTTATTTTTAGTATAAATGTAAAATTTGAGAGTTGTCAATTAAGTAAACTTCTAATTAAATTTTTATTTAATAATAATTAAAATATTAAAACTTACAAATTATCTAGAGAAAATTGTTACAAATTATTCTCTACGTTACTCCAAACTTATGATCAGACAAAGTTAGACTCGTCTTGCAAAATAACTAACAAGAAACTTGAACATAGGGAGTGTTCAACCCGTTTGAGCAGAACCACCTTTAGGTGCACTGGGACGAGTTGGACCTTTTGCAGCAACTTTAATGGCTCTTTCTTGCACTTGCACAGTTACTTCCTGTTAAACTCATCATCGCCAGATCCTCACACCAATTTCTCACAATCTCATAAAAGCTTTACAATATCAAAATCCAGAAGAAGACGAAGAACATAAATTAACAAACCTCAACAGTTTCTGACTTCGATTCTCGCTTATTTTCATCTCCTGGAAATTGCAGATCAGTCAATATTATTACAGCATTAACTAAATGAGCTATTCCCAACAGTTTCCGACAATCAGCGAGATTTTACCTGTAGCAGATTTGTTACCGGTGATAGCTTCAACCACACTGAGAAATCCCTTCTTCAGATCTCGACCAAGTTTCTCCATTTTTAACTACCAGTGTAGGTTTTAGTGAAGCTCTACACTACGCATTATATCTATATATACACCTGCATCACGCCATTACCACGAAACCGAGTGACTGAGACTGACCTACCCACCATGTGCTGGAAGCTTATTTTATTTCAGTCAGAGTAATCGATTGCTGCCAGAAGATTATAAATAAAATGTAAGAGAATAAGATGTGGAGAACACACTACAGAGTAAGTACCTTCAGCACTCGTTGTTTGACTTTGTTCACCGGATTAGATCTGTCAGATTCAAAAATTAACTTTTAGGTATTTATTAAAGTTACAAGTAGAATTATAATATTTTACAAAATATTTTAGTACATTTTTAACGTTATATATTATTATTTTATACTTGGTTAAGACATAATAAATATTATTTTAATAATAATATAAAATAAGAAATTAATTAAATATTATGAAAAATATTAAGATAAAAATTGTAATATTCAAAATACGTAAAGGAATAACTTTACCGGCTACCCAAAGGCTCGAGCTTTGTAATTTTAATGATAAATTTAAATTTTGTTGTAAATAAGATATTTTGAATGATTATCTTTTTCTATATAAGAAAAAAAAGCTACATGTCATTGCTTAATTTAATTAGTTTTTTTTTAAACGGAAGAACATATAATCGCTATCCTTTAGATGTGTACTGGGTAAACTTTCGAATTAACACAATAGCCTGCAAATTAAGCTAACCGGATGCTCCGCACTAAACAATTCCTGTATGACAAGCTGGATCGAGAGAACATAGGTAGGAGGCTTTGAAAACAAGACCTTTTAGTCCCATGCTCCCAAGGACGGAGCCACAGGCATCTAAAAATTTTTAATTTAAAATTATTATTTAAAATTAAAATTTTATAAAAAGAATTAAAAATTTGCCCCCATTAATTTAATTGGTGACAACAAAATAATTATTATTATTATAGATATATTAAGATATCAAATAAAAAATAAAATCTGAGTCCATCTATTTTTATTAAGATTACTATTATTTGGGCCCATGACTTTTTTAAATGAAAGTCTACGCATATAGAGATAAAAACTACATGCTTGACTTCTTTTATTCAGATTTTCTACTCTTTTGACTTCTTCATCATACTACTTTTTGTCTTTATGGCTTCTTCTTCCCCTAACTCCACAAGTACTACCACACTTAAAGCGAAAAATAATAATCTATATTGAACACATTTGTGGAAAGGATTCCCCCACAGGTCTCACCCTGTTCTATTGCTGATAGGTAAATTTTCACTTCTTTACTTTAAAAGAATGTGTAGTACGTATAATTTATAAATGAGTTCTTGTAAGTTGTAATAGAGTTGGTACAAGAGACGTTTAGGTTGTGTAGTACGTATAATGTAAGTTGTAATCGTGTGATTTATTGGAAAAGAGACGTTTAGGTTGATATTGGTGAAGTCAAAGGTCCTTTTTAACTACAAAGAGATGAATGGAAATTATCCTATATAAATAAACGGTAATATAATATGTTGGTTTTGGAATCCTGAAAGTAGTGTTTTTTTATCTGCTGGGTCTTGACTCTTGTGTGGTAGGCTTACTTGGGTTACCTTGAGCTAGCCATTATATCTAGTTTAAAGTGTTAAGACTCGTGTAAGTATACGTAGCAATTAGCATTGTGAAAATCTTTCTGAAACCAGGAAAGATTTTTGAAATGAAAATTCATTACATCTATCCCTTTAGAAAGTGAAGGAAACATGATCATCAAATTTAAAGGTGTAAACAATGACGACCTAGTGGAAATGACAAAACAAAATGACATCTCTTTTTAATGATGATAAAATTTACAAAGATAGATTATGTAAGTGCAAGTCGACTTTTACATTGGGTAAGTCGACTTACACGCTTTCAGTACCGATAAGTCGACTTGTACATTGGATAAGTCGACTTATGCAAG
>JAOSBP010000206.1:1528747-1560307 GCA_027563825.1 Erythroxylum mucronatum
TTATCAAATATACAAATATTTGTATCTTTTTCAGTAATATAAGAGTACTTTAAATATTTTGCCCCCACTCAAAATAACTTCTGTTTTCGTCTCTGCATGCTCCCCCACTCCACCAACTCGACCACCCCCTAGGGGCTTTAATTTAAATAGTTGCATACCTAAAGATTTTATTTTTAATTTAATATTTAAAAGATAAACGAAAATTTTTTATATTAAAAAATTATATTACCTTACAATCTAATATGTAACATGGAGAATTTAGCAACTTATTTTTGACACATTTTAGTCGGTCATTACAAGGAAACTTGTAAATTAAGACATATCAACCTTGCACAAGTTACAAAGAAAAAGTATTCATGAAATTTGTAATATTCTTAAAGAAAGTATGCATTTAAAAGATAATAAATATAAATTTATCAATAAATAAAATTTCCAACTGTTGTTAATAAAAAACTGGACCGAAAGTTAAACTGGTAAGACAAGAAGATTAAGGTTTAAAAGGTTCAATTGAAATTAGACCGTTATAAAATCAATTAAAGATTAAGTAAAAATAAAGAAATTGAAATATGATTAAAAGAGATTGTCCTTACCTATCGAATAATTGAAAGTTAAACTGAAAAAAATTATTATCTTTCAAAAAAAATATATTGTTAAATAAAAATTAATTGGTTTATTTTGTTTGATAAAAATTTATTAATTTACAAAAATTGATCGAATAATTAATAAATTGATCGGTTTTTAACAACAATATTTATTAAGATAAATCGAACCAAAAAGTTAAAAACCGAATTACAAAACCGAATGGTTGGATATTTCGATTATTGTTTACAGTATCATATAAACTAACGGCTGCATACATGAGGAAGGTTCAAACCCAACCTCACTTAAACCAAAAGAGCCCCTTATAAACTCAGAAATTATTAGTAATCACTGATCACTTACAGAAAAGGGGTAGTAAGCAAGATTAAGTACGGCAATTAAGTTGTTGACTAAACAGAGGCGTCCGTACCATAGTTCCCCTCTTGGGTTTTCCTAATCCACCAAAATTATATTAACTCGTCTCTCTACATCTCTTCCCCTATATATACACTCACTATAATTAAACCTTCCTCACATGAACGGAAAAATCAATCGTCGAACACATCTCCGGTAACCTTCAAACCCTGACTATGAAAATACTGAGCTCAGGCGCATTTTCACTATCAGGGCTAATCATGTGCAGTGTTTCAGAGTCCTTAGAGCCAACGACGTGTTGAAAATGAGCCCTTATGTAGGCAATCTCTGAATCTTGTCCCTCAGTCTCTGGACTTCCCGGAAGAACACCGGCTCCCATTGAAACCGGCCTGAGAATCTCCATAACGTTCAAATCCTCCGGCGTGGCCTCTCTTTTAACTGCGTACCCGACCTTCTTGCCATTGCAATACATGGTCCACAATGGTTCGTCTAAAAGCCTAGTCTTTTGTTTATCGAGCTTCTTCTCACATTCCAGGGCGATCCTCACCATCCCAGCTCCCATTTCCTTCTGCAGCGTGTTGGTTTGCATGGCGAGCTCAACAACCGTGGAAGGCAAGCATCTAGAGTTTTCTTGCAGCGACAAGCTTACCCTCCCTTTACGATAACCGAACAAGGTGCCGGTGACCCGAGTGCCTGATAAACGACTGTCCTGCAAGCTCCCGTTTAGAACAGGCATTTTGCATACGGGTGTGATGATAGGGAAAGACCGAATAACCGAGCGGAAGACACGACCGACCTTGGTTCTGCTCTTCTTCTTTTGGGATGGTTGGACAAGAGACAAGGGTTGGTTAGTTGGTGGTGGTGGTGGTGTTGGTGGCGGCGGATGTTCGTTGCTGCGTGTTTCCGATGAGTCGTTAGAGGAGGCAGAGCTGTTTCGAGGAGTTGGTTCATCCATTGACGGAAAGGGATAAACCAGGGAAGCCCAAATGCCATCAGGCATTGGAGACACACACAGAGTCACAGAGAGAGCCGTACAAGACGGAGATGATAGAGAGACAGAGAGAGAGAGAAAGTTTGGAGGGTGGCAGAAATGGGGACCTTGGTTGGTTGAGTCTGGTAAATATTGGTGGTAGAGAGGGAATAGCTATTAATTGAGTCGATGGTAAATGATAAAGTGCATTTTACAACAAAATATAAATTAAAATTAAAGCAACATCTTTAAAATAAATCTCAACAAATTTTCAAACATTTAAATTAAATTTTAATAAATGAAAATTTTAATTAATTCAAATTTTAAAAATAAAAATAAAATTCACTATCACAGGTTATTATTTTAATTAATCAAAAAGTAATCATAATATCACGTAATAGTGAGATATATTTTTTATAAATTTTTTTAATTATGAGTGGAATGGAGGTATGAGATTAAAAGGTCCTGTGTTTGAATCCCCTGCTCTTTTAATCAAGTCTGTCATACGAGAATTACTTAGTGTAAAGTATCCGATTGATGTAATGTGTAGATTATTGTGTCAATTTAAAAGTTTAATAACAAATGCGAATTCCTCCGTTAAGAAAAAAAAAACCCTTTCATCACAAATTTTAAATTGTTTCGGTTTTAATGTTCAAATTTAAAAACATTGTTTAAAATAATGTCAATAATTTATTGATAAAATAATACTAATTTATTAAATTTAAATAAAATAATTGATCCAATGAGTGATTTAATAGGAAATAAGAATTGACTTAAATGATAGTTAATTATTATCAAATCATTATACGATAATCCAGCTAGATGGAGGCTTTTCCGCGTCACGCAGGCCGCGTGATTACTCTGCTGCTGTTTTGACGTGATCGATACAATCTGGATGTGTCTGCACCGTGTACTGTGCTCCCCACGTGATTAATCGTGTGGTGCAAGTGGACCGCTTGTCTTTTAACATGGTCGGGAACACAGGCGCCCGTTGGCACTTGACGTGCACGCCCCAATTAATATTAATTGTATATAACAAGTTTAATTTTTAAAATAGTTTAATTGTATATAACAAGTTATATATTTTGAATAAATAATTTAATAAATAAATAAATAATTTTAAAATTAAAGAATAAATTCAGCTCAAATGATTGATTATCAACTTTTAATTCAAAATAGACCTATAATTTAATGATTATTATTCAATGAATTAATAATTTGAAATTAAATTTAAATGATAATTCACACACACTTTTATATATATATATATATATATGTATGTATGTATGTATGTATGTATTGTATGCCTCCTAAGAGGTGGCAGAGTTGGTGAAGTAGGGGGTATGAGGCCAAAAGATCCTGTGTTCGAATATCGCTACTTACGCTTTTTACATCGAGCTTGTCGTACATGACTTATTTAGTATGAGGTATCTGATTGGCGTGATTTGCAGGTTATTGCATCATTATAGAGATTTATCCCGTGTGCATCTAAGGGATAGCGATTACGGGTCCCTCTGTTTAAAAATAAGAAAAAAGAATTGTATGAATTATAACAAATATTGAGTGAAAAATGATGGTTTAGTTGGCAAACCAATATTTCCTTAATTGTCTTCATTATTATACATAAATTGGTTAAAAAATATACTATTTCACAAAAAGAAAAGAGAGAGATTTGGATTTTACTCCCTAACTTGGACTTTCATAAAATAACCCTAAATTACATCGGGTTTGAAAAGTAAAATTTTTATAAAAAAATCTCTTAATAAATATTAACTTAATATTTGTATTAATTGAGTAATTTTATAAATTATAAATAGAAAACTACACACTTTTTTAATAATATTAGTGATCAATGCTTTAAAAATTGAACTAGAAGTTAAATCAATAAAATAAAAGGTTTAAGTTTTAAAAAATTCAAATGATAGTAGAACGTTATAAAACTGGTTAAAGATTGAATAAAATTAAAGAATTTGAAATATGATTAAACAAGATTGTTCTTATCTATTGAAGAATTTGGAGTTTAATTAAAAAAAAATATTAAATAAAAATTAATTGATTTATTTTAGTTTATAAGAACTTATTAACCTACAAAAATTGACCGATTAATTAATAAACTGATCAGTTTTTAACAATAAGAGTTATTAAAGTAAACCAAACTAGAAAGTTAAAAATCGAACTGAAAAGTTAAACAGTTAAAAATTTGTATAATTAAATAGGTCAAATTAGTTTTTTAATAATTATATTAAGTCAAACATATTGTTTAAAGGTTTCTAGATTATTCTAATTTATGTTAATATTTTCCCCCTATTTCCCTTTCATTGAAGATTTTTGTCAAATAAACAAACTTTAAAAAGTCAAGAAGGGACAAAACAGAAACCAAAGAGCGCGTGAGTTGAAGTCTTACCTGTGAAGAAGTCGCCCCAGTTCAGCTAAAAGCAAAACCGGTTCTGTTGTTTCGTGTTCGTCTCTCAAATTCTCATTGTTTCTCTGATCTTACTTCGATTCTGCAAGTCTCTGGTTTGGTGTGCAGAGACCATGTATGAGTTTGGAGATGAGCTGACGATAGAGAGCTATAGAATTCCATGGCTTATATGGATTCAACTACTAGTTCTGTTCCTTCTCATCTTTCTTCTCTTCTGTTTCAGTTTCTCTGCGTCAGATTCTTCAGATACAAATTCTTCTTCTTCTTCTTCTTCTGGATCGCCTTCTACAAGCGGTCTCTTCAGGTCTCATGATCCTAACTTAGACAAGTCGGTTCTCAAGCTCACCAACTCCAGAACAACAGCAACTACAGTCACCAACCGTTACCGGCAGACTCAGGTTGTTGTTCTTTTGACGAGACCCTTTTTCATAACTTCCTTCTCATCATCTTTGATTAATTTGCTGCTAAAACTGATGACCATTTTGGTTGCAATGTCATTTGACTATGTTGTGCGCACTTTTTGTTTTTTGTTTTTAATATATACCATAAGTTTTCAATGGGGTTGGTTCTGAAACAGTACAACGATGGAAATATTATCAGGGGGTTAACTCAACATCCTTAAAGTGTAAACTATCAAAAAGAATTGATCTTTGCTTCAAAACCAGGAAGTTTGAGGGTAAAGTTATATAAAGAAAGGATCTTGGAAGTTGGAAAAAAGCATAATAGTTGCTATTACCTTTACCAAATTTTGACGGCTTCTGTGATGTTCTTGAAGGAGCCTAATTAGATAATAATCATGACATGGCTAGATGCTAATTTTTTGGCGTAGTTAACGGTATTATGTTCAATGTACTCGGCTTTAACGGTTACAAACTTACAATTGCTCCACCGGCATTTTCACCAAATCTGGCTTTCTCTTAGGTAGCCAGAGATTGTCCAAGCTGACCTGTATATTTGATCTTTCTTATGAGTACTTGGCATATTAAGTAAAATGGTTTAGAGGTAAGTGGGGTTTCAGGAGCTGTCCTTTATCCTGATTTTGTTGGTGTTTTGGTGGAGAAGGTTGTGAGATATATCAAGGGTTAGTTCATTATCGATTTGTGCATTTAAGTTCTGATTTTGTTATGGAAAAATGAAAAATTATGCCAATAACATATCCTCCATTGTTGTTGTTGACTCAAGAACCAGGGAAGGTTATGCAGTTTTGTATATCAGTAGTAGATGGCTTTATCTTTGCATTATAAAATATGGAGAAGGGATCAGAACTGAAATAATAGAAGCTCATCTATGAGCTTATAAAGAGTGTTATAATGCATTGGTTTATTTAGTCGGATTGTTTTCCACGTGAACTATGCTTGCTTCCATGGTGGATTACTGCTACGTTTGGAAAAAATGGCTTGGACCTTACCGAGCCTTCAAGCTGCAATTATGCTATTCCAAAGACTTCTAGTTTATAGCTGTGATGGTAATGTAAAAATCCACTGATATGGCTTAGGTGACACAATCTGGAATTTGGAATTGTGGTGGAAGTTTGAATGCTTTCGACTCAGGCTGAGGAGGGTCCTGGTGACACATTTGTTTATGTATTGATACAAGAAACTTATTTCCTTCTGAATTTAGCAATGAATATGTACTAACCATTTGTGAAATATTTACAGGCAGGAGAAACTCAAAGAATAAAGGGAGAGAGAACCACAAACATTGACAGAAGAATTGTTAGAGACGACCTTGCTTCCTCTTCAGAGGATACGAACTTTATCGATTACCATCCCTGCAACTATTTTAGGCTTGCTAAACTTGCATTTCTCAAGTGTTTTGGGTTCGATCACATCTTGGATAATTCTTCGAGCTCGGACGAGGGGAGGAGAGAAAGAAGATAATGTAATGTTCTGCATTTCAGATTTCACTTGCTTGTACTTAACTAGCCAGTGTGGGATTTCTCAGTTTTTTCAGATGTCCCGGTGCAGGAAGCTTGTGATCCCAGGAAGGAAGATGGTGAGACCAAACATGTTTAAACATCCACGATCGATCGATTATAATTCAAAGCAGTCGACATCCAAAACCAGGCTAAAACTAATCAATTAATTCGAGGAGGGAAGCTAAGTTCCAGCCTTCCAGGTTATAAACTTCTCAATTTTGTGGTAGCACAAAATGTGGTGCTAAGTACAGCAAAAGAATGGTATATATGTAGAAAGAAAGTTGAATTCATTCTTCATGTAACATTTGTTTTGTTATTATATTTTTAATTAAAGTTTAAGAAAAAAATAAAATTATAAAGACCTTTTAAAGTAATTTTAAAGTATAATTTTTTAATAAATTATAAGAAATATTATATAATTTTTTAATAAATTATAAGAAATATCATATTTTTATATAATATCATATTCTATTTTAATAACAAAATTTGTCTTTTAAATTTAATAAAAAATTTCCAAATTTATATATTTGGCATCCACCAGTAAGATAAGAGGTTTAAAAGATTCAATTCACATTAGACCTTTATAAAATCGATTAAAGATTCAATAATATTAAAATTTTAGAAAATGATTAAAAAAACTGTCTTTACCTAATGAGTTTGTTAAATGAAAATTAATTGATTAATTTATAAACTGACCGATTAATTAATAAATTAATTAATTTTTAACAATAAAGTTATTATAGTAAATCAAACTGAAAAATAAAATGAATTTTTAACAATAAAGTTATCACAGTAAATCAAATTGAAAAATAAAAAATGAACCGAAAAATTAACTGATTCAAAATTTTTACGATTAAATCGGTTAAACCAATTAATTATTTTAATCTGTCTTTACCCATCAAGAATGCCAAGTTCAGTTGAAAAATGAGTTTATTAAATTAAAATTAATTAATTTATAAAAATTGATTAATTTATAAAACTGACCGAATAATTACTAAATTAATATATTTTTAAAAATAAAGTTATTATATTAAATTAAATTGAAAAATAAAAAATGAACAAAAAAATGAACTGATTAAAAGCTTTTACAATTAAATCGGTTAAACTAATTAAATTTTTTAATAATTCAAGAAAATGAAGACAAAAGAGAAGAAGTTCGTCACTAAGAGAGTTGATAATATTTTCTATAGAAACTATGACTCATCTTTTGTAGGCATTTGTATTAAAAATCATTAGTTTCTCTTTGCATTTCACTTTCAAATTTACATGGTCAATGGTTCTATATATATATATATATTACTATTTTTAAAACTTGTTTTAAATACAAATTCTTATTTTATTAATTACTTAAGTGTTATAATAAATTAATGACAAACTAAAGATATTTGATAATTGTATTTTTAGATATAATGATTATTTTTCTTTTAATTTTGATTTTAATAGTCCATATTTATAACCATACATGAACTTATCTCCATATAAAAACTTATTTTATACTAACAAATATGGAAAATATATAACTATTACTTTTTATAAATATTTAAAATATAAATTTAAGACAACACAATAATTTATTAATTACTTGAATGTAATAATAAATTAATTACAATATAAGTGGTTAAAAAGTACATAAATAATGAACTGAAGAAGCTAATTTAATAATTTATATTTTTGATTAAAATGATTATTTTTTCTTTTATGTTTGAGTTTAATATCCCATATTTATGATCATAGATGAACTCATCTCCATGCGAAATCTTATTTTAACTATTATGGAAGAGCATAACAGCAGAGAGTAGTAATAAATATGGTGGCAGGTGTGTCTTCAGGATTTTTTATGTCATGTTGGTGAACTGCCATTAATGCAACCGACCTAAGACACCAGCGAAGAAGAAAGAGAACAGAGGAGGAAAACAATGGAACGTTCAAGTTCCAGGGAAGAGATCAACAGAAGAAGAAGAGAGGAAATCTACCGTCTTGACAGTCCCTGTTGCTATCTCTGCAACAAGCTTGTTCAGGCCATCATGAAGTGCCTAGGAGTTGAGATTGATGAGCAACCTGCTTCTTCGCCTTCATATACCCGAGAAGAAAGCTTTGCGAAAACCAATGTAATCCCACTCTGACTGTCTCTTTGTTGAATCTTTCAGATACCCTTTTGAGCATTTTTCATGAACCGTAATGCAGGAGGAGATGGAAGAAACAGGTGCATCCACAAGATCGATAGCAGCAGTTGGAAGAAGACCCACAAGACCACCTGTAAGCACTGGAAGCGGAGGTCAAATAAACTAACTCTACTTGGTTGTGTTCTTGATCACTTCCTATCAATTTAAGTTTCTTTGTGTTGCTGCCTAAGTTCTTGTTTTCTCGAGCTTTTCTTGTATCATATATAGTTTAAATTGCATGCATTGAACACCTACTTCAGGAGGTATAGTTCTTAGAATCCGAGTTTGTTCATTTGCGAGTTCATCATACGTAATGTAAATTATTCAACTTAAAACCAGATTGATAATTTTATTTTCTCGAGTCTTTTATACTCCTTTATCTATTGCAATAATAAATATTTGCAATTTTATGGTAAATATGTAATCTTTAAATATTGCAATAATAAATATTTGCAATTTTATGGTAAGTATGTAAGCTTTTTTTCGTCTTTAAGGCCCTGTTTGGTTTAGAGATTAGGGATAGAAGAGGATGAAACGTAACGCACTTCCATCATTTAAATGAGAGTTTCATAATGAAATGGGATAAAAGCAAAATGTTTCATATTAGATTCCATTCCATCATAAACAGTAAAAATAAGAAACCTCCAATTCGGAAAGTTTACGATCGAACGTAAACTAATAAACATATACTACCTAATATACCCTCAATAGTTTTTCTTACCAATTATTTCTTCTAACCCTACCAAACTCATTTATTACTGTACATAAGCTTATCATAGATAATAGTCATTTATTATACATTTCATCCATCTTCCAAACAATATTTTACTACATTATGTACATTATGAACCGTTCTGTCCCTTCCAAATAACTTTTCACTATATTACATTCCATTCCATTATAAATTATTCCGTTCCGTTCTATTTCATTAATTAACATCCAACCAATAAGAGGCTTAACAGATATAATCATATGAGAGACATTAAACATATAAATTATTTTTTAGCTTTATTCAATTTTACAGTACTAATCTAATTTTTAAAAGTGGAATATAAATACTAATTTTTAATTATTAACTAAATAACTCAAAATTAAATTCTCTGTTAATATGAATAACGTGATGAATTACATCATATTGGTATTTTTGTTATGTGGTTAATTTTATTATTTAACAAATTAAAAATATTAAAAATTAAAATAATTATACATTTCTTCATATGTTTTACTTCATAATTAATTTAGGATTTATGATAATTTTAATTTATTAAATAGTAAAATTTATACGTGACACAAATACAATACGTAAGAATGATTGACAAACATACTAATTTATGCAGTTCATTATGTGAACTTAATCTCTGACTTTTTGTTAACTAGAATTTGAAGTCTAAATTAGTATGACAAAATTAAATAAAGTTTGAGATTTTTTTTATATAATTAACCTTAAATTTTACTACAATGCAACAATTATAAGTTATTTCGTATCATATAAAGTTTATACATTTGGGATAAACCACGTTGACAAAGATAATTAATACAATCTGTGCTGAGGTTTACAGGTCCCATCTAGTGTTTTAGGTGAGCTATCTTAGGTACTTGATTAGTATCAGTTTATAGTGAAAAATCCAAACGATACATACCAAGTTTCGGTGGGTTAATGGGGCGGTGGTTGGGTGAGGTACGAGAAAGTTTGTCATGTTCCAATTGCCTTGGAGTCGTATGTCCTTTTGCTCCCCAACATAATGTTTGCTTTTGTTCTGTTCCTTGGATGGTGGTTTAACAATACTATGTTCAACAGATGATAACCATATGGACTTCAGGACTTGTCCCTTCATATTGTCTTTAGGTCAGATCTAAATACTTAACCTCATTTGTTAAGTACTTGTAAATACTGCTTCCTGTCATCTCTAGTGGTTCACTTTTTCACTGAAGGTGATACAATTTGGCACTACTTTTCATGTAGATCACCACCTTCACTTGTGAAAACTGAGCAAATCTTTATGACATGTCACCATTTCAGTGATTTTTCTCAGGGAATTTTGAAGGAAAATTACATGTTCAAACGTAGTACAAATACACAACAAAGAATGTAAAGATATTGTGCAGTTGGTATACATTAACCAGTCTGCTCATACCATTTGTTACAGATTCAGTTCCTCTCGTTTGAAAAATGCTCACAAGTTGGCAAGCAAGTAGGGGTTTAACCCTTAAAGATGGCATGCCAAGTCTTCACAAGAACAAGACTGATCAATCTAACCACATTATCTCTTTAGATTGTTCCTTGGTCTCCATTTTGAAAAGAACCAGTCATTAAGTAAAGCCTAAGGTCAAAATCAATCACCTGGTAAACGGTTAAATTCAGTAACCTATGTTATGATCTTCAACGAGGACACAATTGCTCATAATCTTTCATTATGGATATTGATTAACACTTTAAATCAACTAATGACTGCCAAAACACCATTGCTAATAATCTTTCATTATGGATATTGATTAACACTTAAAATCAACAAATGACTGCCAAAATTAGCAACACCAGATTGTCACACAGTGACAGTACTGTATAACAAGAAGATAACACTGATGGTCAACTTTCTGTGACCAATTTCATGTGGGAATGTCTACTAGAGATGATGCAGTGAGCACTACCCACATATCCACAAGTTGTGAGCTAATCAACATAATAACAGAGAGTATGTTCATTCTTGATCTTTGTCTGATTAACTAAAATAAGATCGCACAAACAAATCTGACTGGTAAAACTGAATATCTCAATTTATTTCTTAAGCCAAAGTAATGGATTTGCAAGCTTGTGAATCTAACTTCCAAAAGTTAATACATCTTACATTAAGAAACTCAGAGAAAGAAAGAGAGTTTATGAAGGTGAAATTGTTAGCTCGTGTGCAAGAGAACTTATGTGAAGGAAGGTATGCAAATTGTAAAGGCTATACAAAATCCCCAAGCAGGAACAATAAGACCTGACAATTGAGGCCTATTGCAATGACCACAATATCTCAAATAACAGATCATCCCAAAAGTCTACTCAAATTTTAGATAAGAAAAGCAATATATACAGAAAGCAAATCTGATGTTTCTCACCGTAAGGCTTATATCAATGGTTCTACTGCTTTGCTCTCTTAGCAAAGAAAGCAATGGTCATCCTGGAAAATCTGCCAAGCATTAGAAATATTTGAACCAGTGCACGGCCTTTCACAATCCCCTCCCTTATGCCTCTGGCAGTCCTAGCCACTGCCGGTTCGCTTTTCTCTTTTCTCGGAGCGGTTACCATCTGCAATGAAGCTAACCAAGTAAAGATGGAGTAAAATTCATTGCACTAAATAAACCAAATACAGAGACCAAAAGAGGATTTGTGATAAGATTAAGATAAGAAGACAACCTGGGGGAGCCATATTGGTGAATTGGCGAAGCCTCTCCTCAGCTACACGAACTGCTTTGGTGGAGCTTTTAACACCTCGAGTAATCTCCTGCCTGTAGTAAAAAAAGTAAAGATAAGAACTTTGCAACAACAATTGCTGATATCAACAATAAAAACATTTGTATTTTCAGGGGAAATGCCGACCCAATATCACTGAGTTCCATTGTCAGGTCACTGATCTCCATGCCCGATAACCGAACAGCAGCCATAGTACCAGGAAGCTCTTCTCTGGTTACATCCATCAGCTTCTCAAGCGACTCTGCTGCTCTCTTGAACGCCTTCGAGAAGGAAATTGATTCTTGAATATTAGGTAGAAAATCTAGAAAAGGTTCTCAATGTGCATAGGCAAAATTGCTTACCAGAAGAGTTGGGATAGCAGACAAAAAGAGCCATGTTGCCGAAACAGCCGTCTGAAGAAAAACAACTGAAATAAAAACTAATCTATCACAAGAAACAAGCATATAGCATGTTGATTCTTAAGTGTTTGTAAAAATGCCTCCAAGAATCAAGGAAATGACTTCTCCACTTTCCCGTTTCTCATTTCCATACATTAAACACACTTCCGAACCAGAAATCTTTTTATTTCCAAACGAGGGTTATGCAAAGAAAGCTAAATTCAACAAAAGAAGGAGCAGGAAAAGCAAACAAACAGATTCGTATTTACCGCACAAGCAACCACAATGAGGAAGAGGATGTGACGTTGAGTGAGGCGAAGCACAAGATGAGAAGAAGCTGGCGGTGATCCAACGGACGCGGTGTATTGAGAATAAGCCGATGGAATCTCTGATGCTGCTGCATCTTCTGCCGCCGTCGAGCGGCATTGCACGACCAGGGGAGAGAAAGGACGCCGGGTCGGCGAACGGAGACTGTAGGAGGAGTAGGAGGGTGAGTGTAGACGTAAATGGAACTTGAAAATGGGGTTTATGGTGGGACTGCTAGGCAACCATAGCTTCAAACTACACATTTCCTCAGATTTCTCGCAGACCTGACCACGTGCGTGTGGTTATGTGTGTGTGAGTGTGTGCGGAGAAGAAGGTCTTAGTTAAAACATTGGGCTTTTCGCTGTTTATGAGAACAAAGTTGGCAAAAGTTTGTTATTTCGTACCTTTCCCAACTGAACAAAGACAAAGCTAAACTAAGCTTATATTTAGTTGAGCATTAGTAAAATTTTTATGAGCAGATTTTTTTTTTCTGTAGATCTTTTACGAGAAATTTTTTTTAAGAAATTAATTGACTGTTTAATTATTATTTTAAAAAAATTTTTTTTGAAAGAACTTCATACAGTAAACTATTTGATAATATTAAAATAAAAACACTTTTAATTTTAATTATATTTTATTTTGTAATAAAAATTATTTATAGATATAAATATTATTTAAAGTGTGTTAAACAATATGCAAAGCACAATATATTAATTATTATATAATTTTAAATCATATGAAATATAAATAAAAATATATTTAACCAAACAGTAGCGAAGCTACTGCTTGGTGAGGGTGGGCAAATGCCCACCCTAAAAAAAAAAATTTTATTAAAGAAGAATAAAAGATATACAAATGCCCCTGATAGATTAGATACATTGCCCCCTGGATTGGATACATCGCCCCCCCTGAAACAAATTCTTGGCTTCGCCACTGTAACCAAATCTTTTATATATATATTATAACATAAGTAAAACTAATAAAAAATAATTATTAAAGCATATAAAAAAAGTGAAATGATATTATATAAAAAATGAATTTGTCAGTATTGTGAAAATTATGTATAAAATATAAGGACAAAAGAGACTAAAAAATAGACTCATTAATTAATCTTAAAAATCTACCCAAAAAAACCATTTGAGTGACTTTTTTAAGAAACTCCAAATTTGAACTTCTTAAAAAACTATATTTTAACTGCAAAAAAAGTCATATCTTTCATAAAAGTACTTGTTTATTTTACAACCAAACACCCATTTTTTTTATAAAAACTTTTATGGTAGAAAAAAGTATTTGTTGACCTGTCAAAAGCCGGTCCAAACAGTCACTAATTAGCCCTTTAGGTTTAAAAATATCGAGTTGATTGAATTTTAAACTAAACTAGCTTGATCAAACTAAACTAGTCCATTAACTAATCCGATCATTCAAGACTTGACTATTATTAACTTCAGATCAAATTTAAACTAAATCAACTCGATCAAATCAAATTTACTGGTTAACTGTTTTGATCTATGAGTCCTCCCGAGGACAATGAAAAGTACACCAAAAATAGTCCATTTTGCAGAGCAGCCAACAGAGTGACAGAGACAGGAGGAGAAGAAGAATAGATTTACATTGCCATTTACATCTCATATTTACAAGAAAATTGCCTTCCCCTACAAAATTCTTAATCATAACTGTGAGAATTGTTCTTTCCAATCCCCTCCTAACTGTGATTACTACCCTCAGCAGTAGATAGATAATCTATACAAAAGCAAATACATGACCATCATTTTAATTTCTGTATCTCTAATTGAAACTATATTCATCTTTCTTGATCTGTTTTCTTCTCTTTTCTTTTCAACATCAGTCAAATCCAGCATTTTCCATAACCCTTTCCATCCCAGTAATCAGTGAACGGCCTTATCAGAGTCCATGGAAGTGAAAGAAAGAAAGATCTAGTTAACCAGAAAAAAGTTCTGATGACAGAGATCTCAAGTTCTCTCCTCACTAACCTTGATCACTTCCAGGACTGTTGCATTGCAGAAGAAACATCTCTGGCAATTCAAAAGATGCCTGGTTATGCAACTGTAACAGGACGTATGGGAACACGGGGCAAACTGCGCATCTGTTTTACATGTGTAACAGATGCAGCAGATGTCTTCAACATCAGTTTCTCCTGTAAATCTCAACCTTTCAAGTTGTTGCGTCTCGATCCGACTAATAAGCAGGCTTAAGAAATTCTCAAGTTGCCCAAGTTTGCCGAGATAAGCATCTCCACTGGACGATCCAGCCTAGCAAATATTGGCAATGGAATATTTGAGAGAACATATCAAGGAAACAAATTGAGCATGAAACTGTGAATTGTGAAAAAGAACCCTCAGGTAAGTACATGTAAACTGATCTAACAAGATTGTTTGGACATGTTGAAATGAATGCCACAACATGGTGGCTAACAATGATACAAGCAATATATATTGCAGAACACTATGAAATAGAAAGGCTACATCAAATGTTGATTAATCATCTCCCATCACATGAAGTTTGACCAAAAAAGTCAAAATTCTGTGAAGGAAGAAGATGCCTTTATCCGCCTTTAACAGATATGCACAATGACTTTCAGGACATTAATCCGAACATCCTAGTGCCAAAAGAGCAATTTCAACTTTTAACAACAAAATAAACCACAACTTTTTTGTTAACAAGAAAATGCATCCAAAACATAAAGTTTTCAACTATAGAGTCATCTTCACCAAGCAGAGGCATAAATTAGATGAAAAAGGTCCAAGCTGCTTGCAGCTGCACAAATCACATGCAACTACAAATTTGGTGGTCATGTGTAGAGGGTAATAAACAAGGTATCCTCATCATCATTATATGATAATCGCACAAAACTAATTACAAATTGGAGTTGACAAAAAACTAACCCAATTGTACTCCAACAGGTACTGAAATCCACAGTGCACTGTATCAGGACAATCCATGCTTGTGAAGACATCGAGAACGTCATTCTTCGGTCCACTTTCCATCTCTGTACTTTCATCCAGCAAATTTATCATGATCCCTACAAGAGGTGCCAATATCATGCCCCGGTTTACTTTTTCCATAGATTGACCATGTCGTCTAAGTGACCTGCACATAAAATGCCACTAGTGAGGGAGGATGTAACTAATAATGATCTTAACAGTTTATCTCTCTTAACTAAAAATTAAAATACAAAGAAAAATTATCACCAAAAGAAGACCCTATATCTCATCCAACTTTGAAACTGGACAAAACATTGAAGCCCAAAAAGATGAAGGAAAATTTCAAAAGAAAAATAATTTCCTTGATATGATCCAGTTTCTTCTATAATGTTCATCAAATCTCCAACTTTTGATGGGTCTATAACACATTTTCAGAAACATCTATATTAAACAAGAGGAAATGGAGTGAGAGAGTGGCAGGAGAAAGAAAGATCATTTTCATGGGAAGGAAATTTACAAGTCAAAAAACTCGGCATCTGCAGCAGAAGTAATGTTGTTAAGAATAAAGACTATTAATTCAGTTAGCCTCCGAAGATTTGTATCACTTCCACGCAGAAATGCTTGAGGGATCTCGTGGGTACAGAACTCCAAAAGCCTAGCTAGATTGCAGGAAAGATCGTATATTACACAACATTTTCTCTGCTGAAACTCCAAAACCTGCAACAAAAGACAAAAGTCAACAGAGCGGGACGGGCGAAAAAAAGATTAAAACTACTATCGAACAGTTAAGCAACCGAGTAAACTTGTCCAAGTAATACTAAACAATAATCACCGCATCCATCAGACTTGCAAGAAATATTGTAATTGTATATGCAGAACCAGATACCAATCACCCATCCAGATCAACATAGGTAACATTAAATATCTGACATAGAAGAAAATTACTTGCATCAATATAACATACAATTGCATTTGCGGCACTCAAGCCATTGCCACTAAACAACTAAATCATATTACAATTTATATGAGATCTCTGGCTCTTACTTTCTCCAATCTAGTTTCGTTGTCCCTCGGTGATTATATAAACTTCTCTTTAAAAGTGAAAAAATTCAAAATAAAAAAGCAGCAATGCAATCAAAGATCAGGGCCGAGATAATTTACTTGGTACTTTTCCTGCATTTCTCGAATTGAAACAGAGAATTCAGTCATTGTCCAACTGAGGGTATTAAAGAGGCGATTCAGAAAAGCAGAGAATAAATCTGCATTATTGATGCAGGCTTCCTGTAACAACTTCTGCACAAACAAAAGCCCATAGCAAGCCTATTGGTTAAGCAGAGAGAAAAAGTTGCAAAATTAAACAGAAAGAAATTTGATATAAAACCTGAAAAACAATGGATGATGACGAGGAGGAGGAGGATGATTCTCCATGTTTTGAAGAAACCTTGCACAACCGCAAAAGGATATTGGTCACTGGGATCCAAGATCTATTATCAAAAGCTGTCAATAAACCTTTTGGCATCCTTTGTGTGGCCGCTTCATTGTTCTCAAAAGCAGTCAGATATTCCTTGTACTGTACTAGGACTGATATAGATTGGAGAAGCAGATCTTTAAGATCTGCATTCAATATCCTTGCGTCATTGAAGTGAGTAACTACAAAAGTAACCTACAAATGACAGAAATGAATTAATGCTTAATATTCCTAAAATATAGATATTTTATTAGCCCATTAATGATAAAACTTTACCCAAACAGGAAAAAAGTACCATATACAACAGCTATAAAAACAATTAAACTGACAAGTCATCAGGTTGCATCTCTTAGAACATCATAAACATGTAATGATGACTTGGCTAGTTGAAAGAAACAAACAAAGGAAAGGTTTTTAACGTAAGAGTTCAACAGATCCAGCATTTGAATGATGTCAGCTCGGAAGTAAAAGCTAATGAAAGAAGAAGAGCTGCATTAATTTTAAGATCTAGAAGAGTGTTAAGGCATTAGATTGACAGGAGATTTAGAAGGCACAACACACCTAGTCTTGCTGTTGTGGAGAATCATTTTATTGTACTCAACAGTATGTGGGTATGAAAATTACTCCCTCTCAACAGAGGTCTGGAGAACTTTATACCCTAATTGACACCCAATAACACTAACCAGCAACCAAAATTTAAATAAACAAACAAAAAACACAAAGGAAGAAAGCAAGTTGGAGACACTTACAAATGACGCCAGTCCTTGCTTAATAAATATTGCAGAAGGAACAAATGGAGGGTCACTCTTCCGCAACACATGAAAGCAGTCAACCTATATCAACAGAAAAGCACCGAGTAAGTTTAATACTAGCAATGTACAGCAACCCACATGTGTAAACACTTGTAACTTCTAAATGGCTAAATGCAGAATTGAAGATCTAGTATAGCTACTGGATTACCAATGCACCCAGTAGATATCCACCAAAAAATCTCATGGTTTTACATAAAAAATGGAAATCCACTACATGAAGATGATAAAAATAGAATGAAATAGCCATCTAATAAATATAATTCTACAGCTGATGTGGCATGTTAGCAGCTTCATAGCAGAAAACATTTTACAGCTAGAAATAAGAAAAGATATTAAAAAAATGACAGAGTTCAATGATAGAAGAGACCCAAAAGCAAGAAGTTCCATAACAAAATCACATTAATGGCAAAACTATCAGGCACAAGAGATTCAATACTTGGGGCATTACCCACTAAACATAATCATAAGGGCAGCAAGAAAGAGTAATTTGAATATTTATAGAAATCACTTCTATAACTTGAGATGAAACTAAAAACTAGGAAAGATACAGCTATGACAACAGATACCCAATATTACTAATATAAATATCAGAAGAGATTATTTACCAGAGTTTCCAGATAAAATTCAGGGATATAAATGAACAAAAAGTCAACTTTGCTGAGAACCAAAAGCAGTTGGACAATCCACATGCATGTTGCATACATCCCTCTTTGCTTCCACCTTGAAAAAAGTGAGACCCGATACCTGCAAGGCATTCAAATAACTTTACAAGCAGAAACTTCATCACCATGTATGCAAAAGTACGGTTGAAAACAATGACATTTATTGCCCTCCTTCATCAAACAGGGAATTTAGGATAACTATATGCAGACATGCCTACAACCAACTGGTGAAGCTCCATTTTTTCAAGGAGAAGTGAGAAAGGAAAGGTCATCAAAACATTTAATTGATTTTTAGTGATGGCTACAAGAAAGAATTAAAATGATGAAACTGGGAAACAGATAAAAGAATCTCATGGTCATCATACCAAGCACAATGTCTAACACAGTCAATGACTTCTTCTCTATAGTCATTACGAGCTTCCTTCAAGCGCCTTAATTGCTCGCCACAAGCTCGTTCTCTTATTTGTTTATCAGTTTCTTCTAAAAGAGCTATTGATTGTGACTGATGAGACATGTAGTATGATGCCTGCAGTTAAAGAATTTCAGACTTCTTAGAAACATTTGAAAACAAAATGCTCCAATTTAGCAGGTTGAAAAGCCTAAGTACAAAAGTCATACAAAAAGAATATAGCACTCCGTTCATATTTAATCAATATATCAAATACTACAATGTTTTGATGGGAAAATCTTGCATCTGAAGAATGTTTACCTGCTTAAAGTTAGGTGCAACACCTATGTGATACAACAACAGTAAAGTATCAAGAAGTTCTTCTTCCCTGAGAGTAGCCGAAGATGTACTACCCTCTCTGGGTGGAATCTTCCTAATTCGAACAGGGCAGAAACCAAGATCAGATTCAGATTGATCACTGGTACCAGGTTTGTCCCCCATCTCATCATTCATTCCTGCACTGCATTCTGCAGCAACATGTGCTGCCCTCTCTCGAATAGAGCTACAATGGGCACGCAAACCTTTAGCTTTATGCTTGATTGGAAGATTAGACAGTTTCGACAACTCAATGTCATAAGTTGAACAACAACATGGTTTCTGGGCAGTTCTATGAGTTACTCTTGTTTCTTCATCATCCATAAAACCTTCCTCCCAACGGATAATGTCCTCTTCCTGCTCAGTGACAGGATGGTATTTTGTTAAATGGTTAAATGATCCCCCGAGTCTAGAAATATCAATTCGATGAGGATCATTTTTTAGAAATAAATCCACAGGGAAATTTTGTTCACCGCCTCTATGAAGAAACCCAACATCATGTCCATTAGTGTCACAGCTTTTGGACCAACCACAAATGTCCTTCATAGTGAATCCTTCAGAGAGAAAATGAAGAATAACTGTGTACAAAGACAGAAGAACAGAGTTGCTTGAAAATCCAGAAGGTGACACATTTCGGTCTGCTCCCCTGTTCTTCAATAAAACATTCTGTAGAAACGTCCTGAATACTGAACCAGGTAACTGTGGACATATTGTAGGCGGTACAAACTGTATGACCAATAGGCAGAGATCTCTTTGTTTCTCTTCAATCTATAAAGAAATAACTATAATCAGAATTCAGTTCAGAAAGAAGATTTCACAATATTTACCAGCAAAACCTAGGTGGTAATAGAATTTGAGGAGGTTCTGCTCAAGCTACTTTTAGAATATGGCTTGTCAATTGCTAAGTGAATGACAACCTAGAATAGAGAAGAAGGATCCATCCATCCAACCCCAACAAATTTATGTTTGAGACTCAATAGTCTTCATTTGGATTGAGCATAAAGTAAAAATGACATTTAAGATAATTAATGCAAGTGTGATCCAATTTTGATTATATTTCAAGTATAATGTCTGTTCATATATGTCATGTAATGTTCTAAGCATCTGAATCGCATCCAAGTCTGAAGAACAGAGCTGTAATAGCATCCATCATCTTTTGTCTAAATGTACAGAAAAATGGATAAACAGAAAAGAGAATGATACTTGAGAGTCAATTTAACATCATTTCAAACATGATAATCTGTACTTCAATTATTCACACATCAGACAACACTCACCATTTCCCTACCTGTTTTTGGACCTTATTGCATGCATAAAAAAACATTAAAGCTAGAAGTAGCTGCAACCCTTTATCATATGACTAATGCTATATCCAGTCTTTTCCATAATATCAGAAACCAAACTCAGGTTTTCAATTGATGTAAAATACATGTTCCGAATTTCCATCAGGAAAATCAAAGTTAGTATCTACAGACAAGTATGCAACCCACTTAAAAAAATCAATACCACTATTTTAGATAGAAACATTGTCAAATTGGGCACGTGGGATACCTTACAAATTGATTCAGACAAAGCAGTAGTAGTCAACACCATTCCATCTTCATAAGAGCTATCTTCACATGAGCCAGGCCACCAAACTGAAGGCATCAAGCACTGCAGATCGTGCTTGTTAGGGCTTTTTCGAGAAAGAAATCCTTCAAACAAGGGTTCAAAATCTGACAGTCTCCACCACAGGACCATCAACTCTTCCTGTCTTAGTATATGACACGCCAGTGCAAGATAAGGATAAGATCCAGAGTATGGGCAGTCAGTTAAAATCATGGTTGCTGTTTTGCAACCACATGAGAGGGCATTAATGACATGCTCAAACATCAGGTGTGATTCTTGAAATTGTTGAAAGACGGAAATAAACTTATCCAAACTTGCATAGTCATGTGGAGCGTGCACTCTAAAGGCCTCCATCATGAACGAAAGAAGTGGGCCCCATGCCAAATATTCTGTGCTTTCAGAATCTTCCTTAAGCAAAGAGAAGAATTCCTCACATATACCGTGACAGACAGGATAAAATAGTTGTTCAGGCAGTGCAAACCTTTTCAATCTCCTCATTCTTCCAACCAAAGTATTATCCGCTCGATCTACAGATTGCATATCTAAAAGCCTTGATAAGCACTGGAGCAACTTGGTTGCGCTAGTGATAGTGGAAGGAGGCAATTGTAGGGGTAGGAAACCCTGAATTGGAAATTTGAAAGGACGAGCACCAAAATTTATTTCACATCGTTCACCTTGAGAAAGAGAGAATGCAGGATAATACCCAAACCCAGGTCCCATCTTGCGAATGCCATGAAAGGCCACGCCAAGGGATACACCATTCCTGTAGAACAGAATCTCATCTTGATCCAAATCAATGCAACACCCAATGACATCACCAACAACCCAGGACTGACCATATGGCTCAGCTTCCTTATTCCACTTGGTAACCCTTTTCCCATCAAATGCATATGAATCATCCGCATCACCAACACCTTTATGATCAGTGAAAGGGCATGAAAGAGTTGCCCATCCAAGCTGTTGTACGCCAGAAGTTTCTAATATTACCTCATACATCCATTTGCCTTTCCAAACATAGGTATTAGCCCTACAGCTACTAAATATTGTTAAACTCTCAACAAGTAAAGGAGGTTTAATAATTTTAATGTCACCACAAATGCTTGATTTTTCAAGGGCAACCATACGAGGTCCGAGGCCACTATCAACAATACAAATCCCATCTCTGTCACAAACTGAAGCGAGTGAACACGATTGAATTTCCAATAACTCATCCTTTAATATCGATCGGACTAACTTGCTGTTGACTGGACCAGTCAATGGACCAAGCGATTTGTTTGAAAGGCCAAAAATGTATTCAAGAGCTCGTTCAATCGGCTGGTCACCAAAATCATCACAGTATGAAACAAGACGGCCTTTTGACGAGTTATCTTTCCCATCTTCATTGCTCAATATAACAGCCAAGCCAGAAGACAGCGCACCAACACGGATGCGTTCTTCTGCCATTTGCAACAAGGAAGTGCGCTATCCAACAGATTAAAGACACCACACCACAAATAATTCAAACCCAAATCCTCAACAACTCATGAAACTCAAGAATTGGCTCCTAGAAACACCAGCCATGATAAACAAAGTCGAAAACCTTACCCAAACCAAAATCCTTCAGAGCCAGGTACCTCAAACTTTCAAAAAATGGAGAACCTGAATTCAAAAAACGCTCCACAAATAAACATCATTTACTAGAAAACCCAAATGGCGTAAAACAATATTCAATCCCTTGAAATCGTGTTGGAAATGAAATTCTTTTTTTTTTTAAGAGACCAACTCAAACAAATCATAACTAATACCGAAGCTACAAAACTACTATTCTCCAATTATTTTGGAACACACACGAAGTCCAATTCCTCATTCATCTCCTCCCTCCTCACCTCCAAATTCCTCCCCGCCAAACACAGCTCAAACAATTACCACACAAAATCAAACCAAAAAAGGGGAAAAAAACTAACTCAAATTATTCCTCATATTCATTCCTACATACACTATATTACGCAAACATCGATACGTACAAACAAACTCTGTACCATACGGAACAGAAAATAATCAAAAAGTGAAATTACGAAATGAACAGCAACAAACTTACAGGGCCCTCTGAAGGAATACCCACGGCGGCGACCTCATCTTAGGGTTGTCCTTTTCTTTAATAAATTTAGCAACTTATGGAGAGAAAACCTTTTCCATAGATTTTTTTTACAGATAGGAAAATTTGGGAAAAGTCTAGAGAGGGAAAGCTGGAGCGAGACAGACACACACAAAGAGCAGAATCGTTTCATTTCTTTTTATTTTCCCTTTTTATTTATGTAGTAAACTGACGGATGAAATTAAATCGGTAAAATATAAAGTTTAAAGTCTGAAAAGCTTCCTAAAAATTAAATATAATTAAAATTTTAAAATATAATTAAAAAATTTGCTGTCTAAAATTAAAATTTTATTAAATTTGATTAATTATTTAATAAGATAATAAATTTTTAATAACAAAAATTATTAAAATAAATTATATTAAAAAATTCAACTAGTTCGAAATGTTTAGTTGTAATTATTTTGAATCGTTTAATTTTTTGGTTCATTTTTAATTTTTAGTTCAATTTTGACTTTTTGATAAGGGCTTCTCTTGGCTTAAGTGAAGTTGCGGGTTCAAACCGTTTTTATGTATGTAGTTGTCTAAAATTTGAGAACAAAGTTTTATCTTTCACAAGGGACCTACTTAGCTCGAGCGGAGATTAGTCTTGGTGTGAATAGTTTAAAGGTATCTTCCCAAGTTAAAACCCTCTTAAAATACCTCATGAGAAAAAAAAAATTAATTTATTAATTTATTAATTAATTCTTATTAATCAATAAATTAAAATAAATAAATAAAATTTTATTTTAAATCTTTTTTAATTAATTATAAATTTTTAAATTATATTCTAAATTTTTATTTAATTGTTAATTAATTTTATTAATCTAGTACCAATTTAACCTTTAAAATCTTTAAAAAAAATTCCGCTTAATTGTCGATACGGTTTTTAAAATATTAATATTAATAAACTCTCTCTTTTTTTTCGTATTTTTAGAAAATGGAACGAACTCCCCAGATGTTAAGATCTACCGACACGTGTCGTTAATTTATCCTGGTTTTACCGGTTGCTGACGTGGCAAACGATGGTCAATGCGTGCGGGGGGATTCCTTTCTACGTGTGATGCTCACATCGCGGAAGGATGTATGTCATTGTAAAGTGACCTCAAGTTGCTGCCCGTCGGTTTTGGATCCTGTGGATGAGAATAACGTCGGAGTTAAATAACAATGTCGTCCGTTACACGTGATTGATTTCGTCATATTCTAACGTGGCTGACGATTAATATAAATTTAAATAGAAATCTAAATAGGTCGGGCCTGGCCAAACTTATAGCTCGACGGGTCAGGTTAGGTTAACTTGTGATCCGACTGGCCACGAGCATATATATTTTTTTTAAAAAAAATTAAATATTTTTTAAATTAAAAAAATAAAAATAACATTATTTTTAAATATCGATAAGGTCACGAGTTAGTTGGGTCGACCATAGTCGGCCAATGGGTAGGTTAATCGTGGCCAAAATTTGGTCGAGCTAAGTTAAATTTGATGTTCGTAAATTTATATTTAATTGAATTATTTTGAACTAAAAATGATTTTCTTTTTTTAATTTTCGTTTGCTTCAATTATTGAAAATAATCTACTAATTAGGAACAAGGTTATGTATTATTAAAATTTTCTAAATCTTGCTTACATTAGATTTTTCTAAATCTCGCATTTTAGCAAAATTTTTATTGAATATTGATGCTATTCTCCGATATATAGCTCGGGAATTATTTAAAATTTATGATATCATAAAGTTGGCGTAAAGTACAGGTGTGCACAAGTATATATGACTAATTTAACCTATTAATTTGGAAGGTGAAACAAAATAATCAAATATTATGAGTTAAAGGCACAATGAAAGGTAAACTCCCGTGTTTAAAGCTCTCCACTTTACAAAAGTAGAGAAATGATCATCAATCATACACAATTTGGCGCTTATAATTTACAAAAAGACTGTTTTCGTGACTTAAACTCTTAGCAATTATTTCAACAATTATACACTAAATGTTTTTATAATTTTTAAAAACTTGTATCTTTTAATAAAAACTTAACAAATTATGAAAATGATTTAATTGACGTATTATTGACATTGAGTAATTTAGATTGAAATATATATTTAATACATATATGTATTAAAATTTATTGTTAATTACATTAGAGTCTTAGACTTTAATTTTTATTTTAAATTTTTATTTATTAATTTAGAAGCATTATCCTACTTTCAAGTTTGCTTGGAGGAAGCAAAGATGTTATATTAAAACCAAAAATATATATTATAATATTAATATATGTTAATGTGAAATTGTGGCAACTTGGATTATTATATTATTAGATTAAATAATATAATTATGTCATAATAAAAAAAAAGAGCATATATGCATGCACAGTTGCACACGGTAAACGCTTACAGTTCTATAACGAAAGGCGCATTATAATTTTCTAGAATCTATGTTTTTGCTTGCCCTTTCATTACCCATCACTCGTGGTGGGCGTAGTGCGCACAGCGCGCTCAATGGAGCTAGGTCGACCACATCGTCTGTCTGTCAGTCTGTCTTGTTCTTCTTAAATTTGTTATCCTGTTTTTGTCTTCTGACGGCTTCTTACACAAAAAGTGAGTCAAACATCAAATGTATCGTGTGAGTGCGCCTGTCGTTTGACACGTGGAGGAGAGACACGGATGTGATTTCGCACTAAGACAACGTTCCACAAGACACACGCTGAAATTGGTGGAAAGTGATTGGATGATCTTTGAACACGTGGCACGATGAAAATTAAAGAAAATCTATAATCAAAATTCTAATCATAAAAAGTTTTAAATTTTAATTGATATGACATCAAAATCGTTGAAATAAAATTAAAATTATTCTTATTCATAAAAAATTAAATTTTAGTTTAAAATATTAAAATAAAAATAATAAATTTATTTTAATTAATAAAAATTAATTAACTTATAATTGATAAATTAATTAATTTTTAACAACAAAGATTATTAAAATAAACCATACTAAAAGATTGATCGATTCAAAGTCAAAGTTTTTACAATACCAATCAAGCTGTCAAGAATCTCACATCGGACAAGTGTAAATGCATTCAGTCATTTTTAACAGCGTGCAAACCTTCCCTCTCAAGCTAACTTTTGGGGATGAGTTAGGTTTTTCAACATGGTCTCAGAGCCCGTTTGTTTCGATGGTTTGAGGCGGTGCCTGGTTCTATCCCTTTCCCAATATACCCAGCAAATGTCCAGCCTTGCTTTGAGTTAAGGGGTTGTGTCAAGAATCTCACATCGGACAAGTGTAAGTGCATTCAGTCATTTATAATAATGTGCAAACCTCCTCTCTCAAGCTAATTTTTAGGGGTGAGTTAGGTCTTTCAACACAAGCTGATTCAATTTTTTAATCATTGCTTCTAACCAATATTCTTAAATGCAACCTACATTGGGATAGTCTAATTATGAATATATTTTAAATTTAAGAAATTATAAATTCGATAAAAAAACTAAAACTTATTTTTATCATAAAGTTAAAAATTAAAAAATTAAATACATAAAATAATTCATCGATCACATATTAATATGGAAATTGTTTAACAAAACAACTTAAGTTTAGAATAATTTTAGCACATGTTTTGGGAATGATTGAGTCGATTCTAATGTTTTATCATTAAACAAGTCTTAATTAAACTCTATAACTCAAATCAATCACGGGTTTGAACTATTATCCAAAAAGTGTCTAAAATGGGATCTTTCCAATCATTAAAGATCCACCGACGTACTATGGGAACACAATAATTGTAGAACTGATTGGAAAGCCGACAAACTCGAGCCACACAGGCCTACTACCGCCCGCAGCCCAAAGGAAATTGAACATAAAGCCTCAAGAATGTACCTTGCAGATGCCTCATACAAGTGATCACTTTGGCTTCTTCGTCCAAGTATTCTGGAGCTACGAGTGTACATCTTTCTCCTGCTACACGTAGTGAAAACAAAGAAGAAATTTAGTAAAACCACCCATGATAAACTCACCATTAGCTCTCTTTGCTTGTCGAACTTTCTCTTTAACAAAGTCCTAACAGAAGTAATAGGTGACAGATTCGGCTACGTAGTCCACAAGAAGACGGCTTCCCTATCATAAAATTATGAACCTTGCTGAACTCACCTTAAAAGCATCCTTTTGATCTTCAGATAACTCCCCCCCTTGGATCAGCTTATCAGTGAACTCCTACATAATGTACGATCTATATAGCATTTAACAGATTTGCTAACAGATTACATTGAGCTAAATGTTTGTATCAGAGGGAACCATAGCACCCATCTGCATGCCTTGATGTTTCGTATATGTAAATGACAATACAAGCATGAAGTATTTTATCTTGCTCGGCGTATGCAGGTATTGGTGTTAAAGATTTCGGTGTTAAAAATTATTTCCAGACCAAGTTCAACAGAAATCCATCCAAAATCAAAACATTTTGGGATCCAGAACTTCTTTTCCACTTGCATGCAGTGCTTACTGGCTTTGGTTATTTGGACTTCGGTGCTTTGCTGAAGTTCATCTTCCTTTAAAGGCTGATAGAAATCTGTCGAAATAAAGAAAAGAAGTCAAAGGACTAGCTCAATGATAAACATATATATTGTCAAGTGACGCAGAATGAACACTGAATAAATGAATTATAACATAAAAAATGTCTACATCCAAACTGAGAAACCAAAATTGGTCGAGTAGTGAAAAAGTTGTGTGATTCTTATTTTTCAGAATTATCAAAATGGTTAGACAAGAATCAGGCCTCTTTTTTTCATTATTTTTCAAAACTAGTTTTATACATAAGGAATGCAGAGATAATCAATGCTTCAGGACTCACAAGGCAGACAGGACTCGTACTTCTTAACACGGTCGATCTGTAGATGCTTCAAAGCTCCTCCGTAAACGGAAGAATGTGATATGTCAATAACTCAGCAGTACGTATAGTAGAGAAAACAACTAAAAAGACATGCTTAAAGCAGCCAAAAGAATTAAGCGCCCTTGTTTCACGGGAAAAATGGTAATAAGAATAAGAAAGGATTTATTAAAAAATAAAATAGATATTATTATTATAACTATGATGATTAATTAATAGAAATAAATGATTATTATTATTGTTGGTAGAGGTTGATTTGTAAGAAATATAAAGAAATAAAATTTTATTATATTTTAATTAATTAATAAATAATATTTTAATTAATTACAATATAATAATTGTTTTAATTAAGTATATTGTAATTAATTAAATTTTTAATTAATTATAATTAAATAATGATAATGTTTTAATTAATTATATTATAATTAATGAATAAATTATATTTTAATTAATTATATTGTAATTAATTATATTTTAATTGTAATTAATTAATTATATTTTAATTATTTAATTAATTGTGATAATTTAAATAATTGTAATTAATTCATTAATTACAATATTTTAATTAATGAATGAATTATATTTTAATTAATTAAATATTGTAATTATTAAAATAATTACAATATTTTAATTACTTAATTATATTTTAATTAATTATAATGTAATTAATTAATAATATTATTTTAATTAATTATATTTTAATTAATTAATTGTATTTAATTAAATAGTATTTAAAATATTTTTAAAAAGACTCACTACTAAAGAATGAGTTTCATTCCTCTATTAATTGGAGTGAAAGGTCAATTGCAGAACACGACTCTTAAAAGGTTTGCCACTGAGATTTGAGATTAAAAAACCATGGCCCTAGAGATGCATCGGCCATTTTCATCACTCAACCCATTCAACAGTCTCAATAGTTTGTTGTTAAATAGAATCTCAATGCAAAACTCAAGTTTTTTTAAAATAAAAATAATCGTATTAATAATAGCAAAAGTTACAATGATTCACTAGATCGGCCAACAAATTCATGCTCGTCTAATTGTTACAAAAATAAAGTACATCAATTAAGTATAACATCCTATAGTGTTTCAATCCTTAGCTAAGTGTTATTTTGCTCTCTTTTATCTCATATTAAAATGGTCCTTTAAGAGGAATACCTCTTCTTTTTGGTTTTCCTCCTAATTAATTATCTTTTAGATTTGGAGCAATTCTCGTGAAATCTTTATGTTATCTTAACAAGTCTACTATTGTTTAGTTGTAGCAGCAATAGGTTTCTTGGTGAATCTAGTAAACCAGGTTCATCTTCCATTGCTTCATCCACTAATTGCACATCTGCTTCTATCTGACCATTCATCTTCGACTGTGAGGTATTTTCAACAGTCCTAAAGATATCTGATTCCTCCCCACTAGCTTGTGCTTGTTCCATATTGTCTACCGTCAAAGACTAACAACATTAAAAGATTGAATAACATTCATCCTATTTGAACCATTGTCCACAAGTACAGTACTCGACTCACTTAGCTTATCACCGCCCTTAATTTGTTGCACATCCGAATTATCAAGAACTAACCCATTTTTAGGTAACTTTTCATTCTCCTCCTAGAGCCTTTTTTTAAAATACAAGGGAAGAAACAAAACTAGCCCTGATGACGGGGGTACGACATTCCTTGCGCATCTCGGTGAATAAGCTTTTGGATAACCTCCGGTGGCTCCTGTAGGAGGTGTAGACCTGGCCTTAATATGCTTGCAAAAGCCGCCAATCTGTCAGCACACTGGTTGGCCTCACGAAAGGTATGATACAGTTGGACCTCCTAATCTCGTTGCAGAAATCCTCGGATACCTGCAATCAAAGAAAAGTCCTCAGTTACTGGTCCGTGGGAAGTAGAGAGAATGTTAATAACCTCTAACGAAATGACTTCGACGATGACACGTCTGAAGCCCAGATCCCAGGCCACCTGGAGGCCGGAGGCCACACCCCAAAATTCTGCAGATAAAGGCGAGCCCCTCCTAAGTAGGTGCTGAAAACCACCATACCACCTCCCTTGGCTATCTCGAAGTAAGCCTTCAGCAGTGGTCGTGGAAGGCCCTGGCTGGATCGCCCCATTCGAATTCAATTTCACTCAACCCTTCGGTGGCTTAGTCCAACCCACTAGACTCTTCGCAGTCGAACCCGTTGTCTGGAAAACATTCGTTTCCATAATTCGAGCGCGACCAATCCAGTCCACGTAGTCCTTAACAATCCTCGTACCCTACTCCGGCCAGACGAAATCCCTCTCAAACAGGCTACTGTTCTGCCATTTCCATAAGGCCCAAACAGCTACACCGTAGGTCATAGCCCAAGCGGCCTGGTAGGCTTGCGAGTGGCTACGAAGATTAGTCATCAACCATATCCCCACATCCTGTTGGAAGAAGTTTGTATCAACCACAGTCCATGGAAATTTCTGCCAGAAAGATTGCATTTGTGGGCAGTCACGAACGGTATGTAGTGTCGTCTCTTCCTGGCCATAGAACTGGCAACCGCTATCCGCGGCGATGTGCCTGACCACTTGCTGCTGATTTGTCAAGAGTTTTTGGTTAGCCAGAAGCCACAGGTAAGAGCGAATCCGCTAGGGACCAGGCCAGGTCCATATAACCTCCCACAGCTGATGATTCATGTCCGGAAAAGGTCCTTCCTAAAGCTCATATGCAGAAGCCATAGTGAACCTCCCATGGGTGGTAGACCCCCACACCAGTTGATCGTCCCCTCATTCCCCAGTCGTAGGGCTGAAAGTGGCTAACACCAGACAGACTACAGAAGGTAGGTATTGTTGAAACTCCTGCCATAGCCAGCTGCCCTTTGCACTCACAAAGGTGGCAACGGTGGCGGTCAAACTATGCTCTGAAATTGGAGAGGTCACCACATGGATAAGCAGGCCCTATCCCGGCACCCAGTTATCCTGCCAGAATAAAATCTGACGACCATTGCCTAGCAGCCATTGACTCCCCTGTCGTACGAGGGGTCAGGCTGCTGAAATGCCCCGCCAAACTACCGAAGCCCCCGACCTCGCTATAGTTAGAGGGAGATGGGTAGTATCCAACCTATATTTAGCTTTGAGAACCTGAACCCAGAGGGACGTCGGTTGCGTCAATAGGGCCCAGCCTAGCTTGGCGAGGAGGGCATCATTGGTAGGGCGAATTCGTTTGAGACCGAGGCCCCCAGCAGATTTAGGTTGACAGACTGACGCCCAATTGACAAGGTGCATTTTCCGCTGGGTAGAGTTAGAACCCCAAATAAAATCTCTCATAATTTTCTCTAGGTTGTCATAGATTTGTCGCGGGAGACGAACAGTTTGCATCTTAAAGATGGGGAGGGCAGCCAGGACCAACTGGGTTAAAGTAACTCGCCCAGCAAGCAACAAAGTCTGGGCTCTCCAGCCTGCAAGTTTCTTCTGAGTAGTATCCAAAATGTGCTAGAAGGATTGCCAAGACATACGTTCGTGAAGCAAGGGGACTCCTAGGTATCGACCAAGATTAGTTATGCAACGGATCTGTAAATCATGGCTGATACGCTGTGCAATATCTCGGGAAACGTTCTGTGAAAAGAAAATCTAAGTCTTAGCGATACTAACTTTCTGCCCTGATGCTAAACAAAAGGTCTCCAAAGTGTTCGCTATGCCGTGCGTCTAGTAACAATGCACTCATAAGTACCTGATTAATAGCTCGGTTTTTTACTTAGTCAAACTATGTTAATTGTAAATATTTAGCTGTTGTAAATATCCCTTA
>JAOSBP010000206.1:1584495-1598387 GCA_027563825.1 Erythroxylum mucronatum
GGACAAGTGAAGGAAATGTCGCTTGAATGATAAACAATCAAGGGTCAAAATTTCAATCTCAGACCGATTTGGCGAAGAAGCTAATATTGATTGGACAGCTGCCAAACAATCCGACTCCACAATGACCTTAGCAAACTGTTGGTCTTTTAGTTAAGAAAGAGCTTCCCTTATAGATATAATTTCGGCAAGAACTGGGTCAAATAGGGCAGGGAAAAAACCTGAAATAGCAGTCATAAACTTACCTCGTGCGTCCCTAAGAACCACAGCAAAGTCTTCCGTTTGAGCATCCTCTGGAGAAATAACGAACTCGCTGTCTTCTTTCTCCCGAATAGAGAGCCTTTGCAACCCTGAATCCATGAAGCTAAAACGAAAATCGAAAAGAGACCAGCGTAGAAATAATACCTAGACCTCACCTTGCACATAAACGACAAGACCAATACTTACACTCGTAGAGAGAGAGAGAGGCAAGACAATATGTAACCCTAATATTCACCACTCAAAACCGATTGAGTTCTGAATTATAAATAGGCTTGACAATAATTTACTTGGTCCGATTTAATTCGGTTTATACTAATTTAAAATAAATGAATTCAACCTAAGTTAATCAAGTTTTAGGCTTAATTAAACATTTTTTAAAATTTCAAGCTTCGAGTATTAGATTTAATTTGACCTAAAACTAAAAAGTTTTAATCAAAACAACTTCATTTTGTATAAAATTAAATATACATATTTTAGTTTAAAATGACTTCGGGCCAAACCTCAATTCAAGCACATGCTCCAACCTAACATGGCCTATTGCCAAATCGAATCAGAAATGAGTTTGAGGTAACTTGGAAGGTTTAATCAACCTAATCAGCTATTTTAAAATAGCATTGTTTTAGTAACAACTCAAATTGAACTCAATCAAATTTCATATTGTATTTGAACCGTAAGTAATAGATATTAGATTGGGTTGAACCATTGACCTAAGTCGGTCCATTGCCAACCTAACGCATAGGAGACTTGTTAATATGACAATTGGAACCGAAGCTTAAGTAAGGCTCCTCTACAACAATAAATAAAGAATGAACAAATGGGCTATAAAAATAGCTGGCCTAAAGGTTTTATGAACACTTGGGCCAATTTCAGGAAATTATGAGACTATCCTGCACCTTATGATGACTTTATGTAGATTATATCAATGGGTCGGGTCCAGACTGCTCCAAGCTCGACCCGTTGAGTTCATGAAGAGATGTTAATAGGCTAAATCCGAACTGTTCTTAGCCGGTGACTTCATGAAAAGATATCAATGGGTCAAGTCTGGACTTCTCCTGGCCGCCTATCAAGTTCATGGAGATATGTCAATGGGCCCAGTTTGAACTGCTCCTAGCCCATGGCCTAGCCCGCCATATATATATTTTTTAGAAAACGTTTAAAAACAATGTTGTTTTTAAAGTGACGGTTAGGTCACAGGTCAGGTCTAGTTGGCCTGTGACCTGATCAACCTGAGCCAAATTCGAGGGCGAATTTTGACATCTCTAAATTCATGCCACATTCTAATGTTTCTTTTTCTTTCACTTCAAATTGAATATGTAATTTAATTTTGATTTATTAAATAATTAATTTAAATTAAATACTAATTATGCTAAATTACAAATAATAAAATTAAGAATGACAATTGAAATTCTATTAAATTTTGATTTATTCTAATTTTAAATTTTGTCGATTTAAAGTATAATTCAAAAAATTTGATTACTTGAATTTTTTATTTTACAATATTATTGTCTTAGTTTAATTATTTAAAATAATATAGTTTTAATTTATATATTATATAATTTAATATTAAAATAATACCATTTAAATTATTTATATTAAAATGACATTATTTTAAAATAATTCAAATAAAGCAATATATCTTTAATTCAATCGAACTTTAAATTAAACGCATGACGTGAATGAGTATAATTAACATTCTAAGTTTAATTTATTATCTAATTTTTAATTAATTGATTGGAAATATGTAATTTATCAATTAAATTATTTTATCTTTATTAAAAAAAAGTTTCATGTTTGCGAATTGCGATTGAAAAATAATGTTTTTTTAATATTATTGTTATTAGGAAAATGACAAGTAAGCAAAAAGGGCAAAAAGGGTAAATGAACAAACAAAATTATCTTAAACTCGGAAGACTCTGCCCAGCCAGCCAATCAGAAACACTGCAATCTCCACTTCACCAATCTTGCTTTCTGCCACGTGTCACCACCATATCCACCCATTCCCTCCATTATTATTACATTAATATTTTTTTGGGGGCTCTTTTTTCTTGGTTCCTGTTCTTCGTTCATGTCTGCTTCTTCCACAGGCAGTCTTCATTCCAAGAATTACAAACAAATGTCGTAAAAATTTAGGGCTTAGAGCACTAAGCAGTTTCAGTTCAATGGCTTCCACTTCGTTTTCCTCTTCTCTGGTTCTACCGGAGCTCGGCTTTCTCTTTCCTCAACCACAACGCTTCTCTGTTTCTGCTCGCTCTCTCTCCAAACTTCCTAATTATGGACGCAGTCGCCGGCTCTTGCTTCGAGCTGTTAGAGGAGAAGAGAATGTAGCGATTAGAGATATAGAAGCTCGTCTTTTGAAGGAAATCAACGGGAATGGTGCTCCAGCATCCTCCAGTAGTACTAGTAATGGCCATGCTGGTGATGATTATGGATTTGATGATTTGAGTTACGAGAATGGCGGCGTTAGAATGGTTGAAAACGGAAATGGAGTGAGTAACGGGAGCTTGGTGAAGTATGTCGACGGAGGAAACGGTAACGGTGCTGCTGCTGCGGGGGCGGATGCGACTGTAGTTGAGGAGGAGGGGAGGAAGAAGAGAATAGAGGAGATTGGGCAAGAAGAGGCTTGGTTTAAGCGTGTCGATCAAGAACAGATTGAGGTTAGCTTTGTGCTTGAATTTTTGGAATTTGCTTTCTGTTCTTTTCTTCTCCACTTGTCATTGTAGTAAAAACTCTGTTTATCACTTGCCCTTTGCTTGTGTTTAGTAATCTTACATTTAAGGTCTGACACCTAAAGCATCCATGGGACTTGCAGGTTTCTGTTGCACCTGGTGGCCGGTGGAATAGATTCAAAACCTATTCTACTATACAAAGGACATTGGAGATATGGGGATCCGTCTTCACCTTTATCTTCAAGGCCTGGTGGAACAACCAGAAGTTCTCTTACAAAGGTTAGCCATTGTTAGTGTTGGTTCGTCAAAGTAAAAGAAGAAACTTTTTAGTTTGGTTTGGGTATCCTAGAGATCTTGATTGAGCTATTTTTTTTTTATTGGTTTGTTGGGAATATTAGTCCAACTGATTAGGTATGAAGTATTTTATTTCCTTCTTCGTGCGTAAATTTTTATCGCCCATTTTCAGTCAATCTTCTGCAAAATTTGAATATGCAGGAGGAATGACAGAGGAGAAGAAAACTTCAAGGCGTAAAGCTCTTGCGAAATGGTTAAAAGAAAATATATTGAGATTGGGCCCAACATTCATTAAAATTGGTCAGCAGTTCTCAACTAGAGTTGATATTCTTGCTCAAGAATATGTCGATCAGTTGGCTGAACTTCAGGTTTCAGATTGTCTTTTCTTTCATATTTAACTTGCCCTCTTATCTTGTAATTCTTTATTGAGGACTAAACAAGTAATGTTTTCTATTTTCTGTAGGATCAAGTTCCTCCTTTCCCATCTGAGACTGCTATATCTATAGTTGAGGAAGAGCTTGGAGCTCCAGTGGGTGACATATTTGATAGATTTGACTTTGAACCAATAGCTGCAGCAAGTCTTGGTATTCTATTCTCCCTTCCGATACTTTTTGATGGCTAGATTTTGCACTTTGTAGATTTGTAGCTACAGCTTGCAAACTGTTTCTATAATTTAAATTTCTAGCTAATTCTAGGTTCTTTACATACAGGCCAAGTTCATCGTGCAAGACTGAAGGGACAAGAAGTTGTCGTTAAAGTACAAAGGCCTGGTCTGAAGGATCTTTTTGATATTGATCTTAAGAACTTGAGGGTTAGCTCCCTTAACGTCTTCTTCCTTACTTATTCACGTATAATGAGGCTTTATTCTTGGTTTATTTGGAATAGATACGGCAAAAACCAATCAAGCTTTCATTTCCTTAGTTCACATAGTAATCAATTATTGTTTTTTCAGAAAACTAATTAATTAAGCTTAATTGATCTAATTATTCAGTTAAATCAACATGAATTGAATAGGATTTTTTTTTATAAAAAAAGTGAGAGATTAGTGCCATTCAAGATTCTGTCTTAGCATCCTCATGCAGGCTATTTACGAACTTTGAAATGTATGGGTATGTTGAAGGTGATAGCAGAGTATCTGCAAAAGATTGATCCAAAGTCAGATGGAGCAAAAAGGGACTGGGTAGCAATTTATGATGAGTGTGCTTCCGTCCTTTATCAGGTATTGATACCCCTTTTTGTTGCATCATCATACTCTTTGCTCCGAAGCTCAAGATTTCATCTTTTTTCACACAGGTCAAGCCTACATACTTTGCATTTTTTTTTTCTGTAGAGCAGGCCAGGGGGTATCTTAGTATCTCTCTGACTGCAACAGCTAGGAGATTTGTCATTGCCAATAGTTGTAGTAGAGAGGTTGAAATGGTTGTTTTCAGACCCTTGTCTCGTGTTCAGCATTCTGAAACGTAGAACATATTGGGTTTTAGCAAAAGAAATGATATTATTCTGACTTTCAATTTTCTGCAGTCTAATGAAAATAATAATGACGGGAAGTTGTACTCTTTCATTTATCAACGTTTTTATCCTAAAATCAGATTGCAAAATATGATAAAGATGACATATGATACATTCTCTAGTTACTTCCTTGTTATGATTACAATTAACAATATTTAACATTTCCAGGAGATTGACTATACCAAGGAAGCTGCTAATGCGGAGCTTTTTGCTGCTAATTTCAAAGATATGGATTATGTGAAAGTCCCTACAATTATGTGGGAATACACTACGCCACAGGTTTTTGTTAACAATTGTCGATGTCTAAGTTTCTTAATAATTATCCATAGGATTTCTTCTCAGGATTTATTTGTTTACTTATCTTCATACAGGTTCTGACAATGGAATATGTTCCAGGCATTAAAATAAACAAGATACAAGCACTAGATCAATTGGGCGTTGACCGCAAAAGGTTAATATCAACTCATGTTGTCAACTTAGTCAAGTCATGTCAGAATACAAACTCAATTCTACTTTATTGATACTTCCGAAAATGAATGAGCTGTTTGCTTAATTATCTTCTGCAGGCTGGGTCGATATGCTGTTGAATCTTACTTGGAACAAATTCTGTCTCATGGTTTTTTCCATGCTGATCCTGTGAGTCGTTTGCCTGTTTTCGTTTACAGTGTTGAACTTTACAGTATTTTCAATAGACTATAAGTTTCAGAAAATTTGAAGCAAATTGAAAATGATGTGTTGGTTGCTTTTGAAGTTGCATCAAGAAATCATTTATCCACCTTTGTATTCTTCCACTTGGACTAGGTGAGGCAATAATGGTTCAAAAAGTAGCCTAAAATTCATGAAGCGTTGACAACTCAAAACAAATCACAACTCCACTATGATCAATTGTAGCTTGGTTTGAACTCAACTTTATTTCATAAATGAATTTGATATTATGTCATAATCATTCAATCCAAAAGCTTGATATGTTGGGTGAGTTCTATAATGATTCAAATATTATCTAGCTGATCTAATGGCACGTGAGAAGGGCTTGAAATCAGGGAGTCATCTTCAAAGCATTTTTTGAAACTTCTTTGTGGCTATAATCTGTGGAAAGAAAGATCTAGTGCTTGTTTCTTGTGATTCATATACCCTCTATATCCTCTTGCTGCAGCATCCAGGGAATATTGCTGTGGATGATGTCAATGGTGGTAGGTTGATCTTTTATGACTTCGGAATGATGGGAAGGTACTTTCTACTCAATTCGGTTCTGTGCACCAAGTATCCCATCCAAGTTTGTTCACTAATTTCTGTGTCTTTTGGTCAAATTCTTTGGCATATTGCAGCATCAGTTCGAACATCAGAGAAGGGTTGCTAGAATCTTTTTATGGAATTTATGAGAAGGATCCTGATAAGGTGAGCTTATGTGTAACTGTTCTTGTTCAAGATCTCAAGATTGCCAATGCTGTGACGCTTGAAGTATGTTGTCATTGGCGCGATCTAGTTTAATTAAGTGTTCATGGATTTTTTTTTCTTTTTTTGCGCTAGTGTAGGTCCTTCAAGCAATGGTCCAAATGGGTGTCCTTGTGCCCACTGGAGACATGACAGCTGTCAGACGTACTGCACAGTTCTTCCTAAATAGGTGCTTCTAGCGAACATAATAATTTTGTGGGCTTCTTTTCAGTTCTGATGAGATTATAACTTTGAATATCTCTATTTTCAATCAATGAGTTTGAAGAATTGGCAACATGAATTGAACTATTGTTGTTAAAATTCATACAATCTTATAAGGAAGAGAGAGATAAATGAATTAGCAAGATTTCGAGTTCATTCTACATTTGTTCATTGAATATCTAAACATTAGTCCAACAGATTCTGTGCTATGTATGTTTATTCAAGTTGCATTTTGAGCTTTTAATGGAAACATTGATAACTTGGAATAATCTTGCAAGATGAAGAGGCGAAATAAATTAGTTTCTATTGGTTGAGACTAGTTCAATTATGGAATCCTAATTTCAGATTTTGGCAGTTTTGAAGAGAGACTAGCAGCACAAAGAAGAGAGAGAGAGATGGCTGCTGCAGAACTTGGATTTAAAAAGCCACTGTCCAAGGAGGAAAAGATAGAGAAGAAGAAGCAACGTTTGGCTGCAATTGGTATTTTATTGTAATTTACATGAATGTTGTTTTACATGTGTTCAATTGCAGTCAACTGATTTCAAGAATTCATGCTCAACGTGTATATTGTTGAATATGTACAGTTATTAAAGGAGGATCTTTTATTTTCTTATCTGTATGTTATCCATCATAAGACTATTGCCAAACAGATCGATACCAAGTCTATTACTCAGACTTCTTATGTCTTTATTGTTCAACTTTGATTCCCCATCTTCATGTATCTGCACTTGAATATGAACCTGAGGATGAATGCTCTCTGATAGGTGTTATATTTTCTTAACAGGTGAAGATTTATTAGCAATTGCTGCAGACCAACCTTTCCGGTTTCCTGCCACTTTCACGTTTGTTGTCAGAGCATTTTCAGGTGGTACTAAAATAACAGTTAATTTTATTGATATGATACTATGTGCACTGTTAGTGTTTGATGAATGAGCTGTTCCATCTGCAGTACTGGATGGAATTGGAAAAGGCCTTGACCCTCGCTTTGATATTACGGAGATTGCAAAACCGTGAGTATAGTGCTCCAAAATCCACTGGAGTTATCTCACCTTTATTTTCTATATATGGATGGCTACATGCATTGAATCTAACTATAACATCCTTTGCCTTGTAGTTATGCACTTGAATTGCTAAGGTTTCGTGAGGCTGGAATTGAAGTTTTATTGAAGGTATAACTATGATGTATTTGTTTAGTTGATGTAGAGAATCGAATGTGAATTAGGACCATCTTGATTTTTCTCTAACTTGTGCATCAACAAATTGTTAAGTCTGGCTTATGTATAAATGTTTAGGACCTCCGAAAGAGATGGAACAGGCAATCTCGTGCATTCCATAACTTATTTAGACAGGGTGACAGAGTTGAAAAGCTTGCTGAAACCATCCAACGACTGGTGGGACTCTGGACACCTTTCCATTTCTGACTGTTGCAATTCCGTTGATTCTTTAACATTCAACTCTTCACCTATCCTGTGAGTTCCACTGATGTTCTTTAGCGTATAATATGGTTATACAGGAGCAAGGAGATCTGAAACTTCGGGTTCGAACTCTAGAGTCTGAAAGGGCGTTCCAGCGTGTTGCAGCAGTTCAGAAGACAGTAGGAAGTGTGAGTTTTTTTTTTTTCCTTGTAGTTTTGCTTTTGAACGTGCCGGGAGTTTGTTTTGTCAACATCTCCCTTTTATTTCTTTTTTGAGCTATCATTCGGCATGACACTTATTGCATTGACACGTCTATTTCGAAAAAAGCCATTGAATTGCTTGATCTAAAGTTTTTAAAATGGTTTTTAGTGTGTCAGCTTCTATGCTCCTTGCATTTTTTAAAAAGATACGCAACTATACTTTGGAAATTTGCCTGCTTCGCATTTGAGGTGCTTGCTTCTATTTGTGTCCTAGTATTGTTGACGATCCATTGCTGTTCTACATGTAACAAGCACTCACTAAAACTGAATGTAGCTTAAAGATAAAATCGTCTCAACAAAATTATATAGCAGCATCATTGTGTCAAAACTTTCTGAAATCAGTGATGTTGTCTCGCATTTTAGTTATAGCATTTTTAGTACTTCTACTATATATAAGGTCACATTTGTTTTATATTTCCCGTGTCCTAGACAGAAAAAATCGATGATATACTCTATCAAGCTTCATTTATGATTACATGACTTATTGACTTCAAACAGGCTGTAGCCGCTGGCAGTCTAATAAACCTTGCAACAGTTTTGTATCTCAATTCTATTCGAGTAAGTTGTCCACTAAAAACAGTGCTTGTTATGAAATCTTATCTATGCCTGAGCTTTCATTTCCACTTTTGTATATTCAAATGGTCATATTTCCAGGTACCAGCCATGGCAGCATACGTGTTTTGCGCATTCTTCAGCTTTCAAGTTCTATTGGGGATTATAAATGTCAAAAAGTTAGACCAACGAGAAAGATTAATAACTGGCACTGCTTAAGCAATGGGTATGCTAGTTTTACTCGGTTTCTTTACTGGAACTGTAGTCTGAATTGGTTTCTTCTGCCCCAAGTATATATACCTGTTCCATAAGAACAATTGGTATGCTAGTTTTATTCGGTTTCTTTTGGTCCTTATTGGAACTGTAGTTGTTTGAATTGGTTTCTTCTGCCCTAAGTATATATATCTGTTTCACTTAGCTCTTATGATACTTGGCATTTTAGCTTTAACACCATGAACTATTGTAGTTGAATATTGCATCATGAATTAGATTGTGAATAGGAGAAATTCTTATTGTTCTTCTTTTTGGTGTATCTATTGCAGATCCTGTCAATGAGATGATGGAAAAGATGACATTCAACTTTTGAACTGTCTAGCCATCGATCTGCAAATCTTTTACGGAAGATCCATGTAAAAGAATCAGAACAACTACCATTTCCAGGGTGGAGATCCACTACAAACACATATCAGAGGCCATAAGTAAGACTTCGGTTGCTTTTCCCAAGTTGTTCTGGGGACCATTACTGTGAAATTCGGAAGTCTTTCCCCAAACTGAGCCATTTAAGTAGATTATTCAGCCTACTTAGCGCACAAATTCATATGAGGTTTTTTGGAGCGAAGTTTCTGTATTAAGCAGGATAGCTGCTATTGCAATCGCTAGGTTAACTATTTAGTTTGTTAAGCAGTCCATCTTATTGAGATTGGGAGTGAGTCCATATAACTCTGTATAATATTGCAAGTTATAATCAAATCTTTTAGGTGAAATATTGTTCTCATTTCTTTTGTTGTAATTAAAGCAATCTTTACATATTTCAAGTGTAACTAAGCCCTTTTCTGGATGTTCAAGTAATTGATGCTTCGTTATTGAAGACTTGTTCTACAAGTGATGAGGGGTTTAGTTTTGAAGACCCATTTACACACACCTCGCATCCATTTACATTGAAAGGTAGCTTGAGCTCCAAACTATTTGGACTCCATCAGAACTACATTAATCCTGCTACATTTTCAGCTCATCTGCTAAGCAAGAGACAAGGTATCTGTCCAAAATTGCACACAATTGGTGTTTACATGCATGAAGGTAAGATTGTGCTTCTGTGTTTTATGCTTCTGCAATCATATGTTGTTCTCTCCTGATCCTTTTCAAACATACAAAGCTATCAGTTTTTCCTCCACATGCATTATACATCATCAGAATCAGAAGTATCCTCATCGTGAAGCAGTAGCAGCGAGTTTCTCAGGCTCGGAGAACCCACGGTTACAGTTTCATCTGCCATCATCCCTCTCACTGTCTGCTAATGCAAGTAAGTTTTAGTAGAATGCTCCTTGACTATGGTGCTGAAAGAGAACGGAGTACACCTAATCTATACAAAGCTTTATTTGATCAGTTGGACTATAGGCAACAAAAAACAATCTGCACAAACTAATGCATCATAGCACTAGCCAAAATAGGATTCATTTTGGCTAGAGTGTGCAAATCCGCTACATATTTGATACAGGTTTGCCAGTAATGCTAAAACTAGACTCGGGCAATGTGTTTAAGGGACAAGTACCCAAACCTCTTCTATGTCTTCGCCCAGATGAGGGTTACTGTAAGGCTTTTTCTCTTCCTTGTCCCAACCTTTTTGCATACAAAGAACAGAGGAGACAATGCAAAACAACACAAGACATGGAGAAAATTGTAGGTGACACAGATACCAAAAGGTATCCAATAACCAACAAAATGAATACAATCCCTTGTCAGGAATAAGTAACCAAGTCCAACCTGTGGTCTCCATAGCTATACCAAGAACCTTTCTTCACCACAACATCCATCATTTCAGCACAATCCAGAACACAACCCTGCATAGAGTTCAAAGTCAAGACAGATTGAGAAGATAGTCCACGGTAGGGATGCCGAAAACGGAAAATGGAATACCCAACCAGTAGGCTCAGTCCTTCTCCAAATATGATTTCAAACTCAGCTTGCTCGTATGGCCTTGACACCTATGAAAGCAGTTCGAAATAGAAAAAGGATTAAATATAGTGAAAATCGGATTCTTCATTGCCGTAAAATATATGGACACAGTAACTACAGTTTGAAATGGAAAAGAAACATCCATGATTTCAATTTCATAGCACAAGTATGGAGATGATGAATCTAACTCATTTTGCATTCAATAATACCTTGTATCTTATTTAATCAAGGAAGATGATAGTACAACCAGCTTTTGAAGCATTTCCAGACATTTTACGCAACTGAAAAATGCAAACACTTTTAGTACTGGTAAATTATGCAGGTGTAACGTGTTCTAAATATTAAGCTGATCCTGATTCCTTACAGGTATGACATCATGCAAAAGCATAGCATGCTCTGCATCAACAAGCATAGCATTGCCTCCAAGCTTCTGCAAATCCATCTTTGTCCTCGGATACGCAAAAAATATATTTATCCGGTTTATAAATACTTGGAACAAATGAGAATCAATAACAAGCTTGTATTGTATGAACAGAATTGAAGAATCAGAACGGAGTCCGACAACCTGAACTTCTGCAATTGCATGAAGTGCAAGCGTGGTCTTTCCACTACTCTCTGGTCCAAATACCTAACATGGGAAATGCAGACTAAGGCGTCGTTGTTTAAGAGAAGTCAATTTGATGGTAAGATCACATGAAAGCAATCTTTTCAGATGACATAAGATCCACCATTGATACAAAATGCCACCAGAATGAGCTAGAAGGTCAAACCTCCGTACTAACTCTACTCTCAAGTGAAGTTCCAACATTATGGCAACATAAACAATCTTATTTAATTATGATATACTTTTACCAAGGTTTGAAGAATTGAATCGGTTCAACCAGTTTAACAGAAAAAATTTTAAACCGACCAATTTTTTAGTTCAGTTTTTAACTTTTCAATTCAATTTAATTTAATAATATTTATTGTTAAAAACTAATCCATTTATTGATTAAGCAATAAGTTGTTATAAACTAATTAGTTTTTATAAAATAAAATAAACGGATTAATTTCATTTAACGATTTCCTTTTTCAATTAATTTTAAAATTTTCGGTAAGTAAGAGTAGTCTTCTTCAATCATTATTTAATTTCTTTAACTCTTATTAAAGTTTTAACCAACTTTATGACGTTCTAATATTAATTAAAAATTTTAAATCTTAAACATTTTGTTTTATTGATTTAACTTTTAGTTCGCCTTTTAAAACGTTGATTTTATACTGTGTACTTTATACACTAACTATTCTTCGAGACAGGAACATAATGGTTAAAATAATTTTCATAATTTTAATTTTTAATTATTTTATTTAAAAGTGTAATCGACTTACCATGTTACTAATATCTATAAATAGCAAGCAAAAAAGAAACAATATTATAATATAATATAACTTGTGGATTCCTATCAAATAGTCTTATCCAAAAGTGACATATTCATATTAAAATACAATTAAGTTCCTTACAATTTCTATTTTCTGAAAGGAGGGATTTTGCATTTCTAAGTAATCATTATTAATATTTGGTAATATACTATAAATGTTCATAGTTATTATTTTTAGGATTGCTAAGAAATTGAGTTGAAGAATTTCAACTCGTAAGTTTAATAAAATCATATTATTTTAGTTCGGATCGATATGTAAATATTCTCCAAATTCAAATTAAAGTTAAGACAAAATTAGGGATAACAATGGATCGCGTTATTCAAACTCGACCTGGCCCCAAGCAACAGACCCGAACCCAAGTCCTAAACCTAACCAGGCCCTATACAGCTAAGCGCAAACTGTTTCTTAATTTAAATATCAAAATGATGTTGTTTTGATAATACATGTCGGACCTCAATAGGCTCAAGCTCGAGCTATCAAGTTAGAGATCAGTCAATCTAGACTTGATTCGTTAAATTTGGAGTGAGCTATAGGCTAAACCTGAGCCCTATTGCCTCCTCCAACCGAAATGTAATTCGGGTCGGGCCTAATTGTATCTCTATCTAAATTTCAAAACTAAATATTTATGCTTAAACCCTTTATGGCGATATAGTTGCTCAACCTTTTTTTGGCTTTCTTCATTGCACACAAATGCATAAAGGCTTGCCCTTTCTTTTCTGCATTTAGCATCAAACAAAAAGTAGATTCTGAGCAAAGATCTTCTTCCAATCAAAGTTTGTGGTTGTACTTAAAAGATGGTAACTTTTAATCAATTGAACCAATAGATGCTCTTGACCCATACTTCTTTTTTTCATTATAACTAAAGTTGCTTTGTCCAAAACACAAAAGTTGCTTTGTCAAAGCTTTTATCTTTGATTTAACCAGCAAACCACGTGTGCCATGCTGTCTACGATTAGGCGCACAATCAACCTCAAATAGCAACTCGAACGCCTTATCTTGTCTCAATCTAGGATCATGAACTCATGAATTGTCGGCAACAAGAAACAGATCAATTGCACCATATAAGAAGTTGGTTTCCTAGATTTATTGCTGGATATCAAAAATGGCAAGTTTTGGTATTGTTTCCTTTTATGATAAGCTATTTACATGGGTTGAAATTTTAATAACTTCGAATTCAACTTTTTTATATATTTGAATTCGAATAAAAAATTTTAAGCCGAGTTTAAGAAAATATCGACCCGGTTATATTGAAAATTTATATTAATATTACATAATACAAAATAACATCTTTATAATTTATTAAAAGATAGGATGAGATGAGTCTCTTAAATTTAAATTCAAATTTTAGTTCAAAGTCTAAAATAATTTATACTTCAAATTAATTTAGACTTTTAATAAATTGAATTTTACTCATAATTTCAAGTAAATTAGATATGATTAAATCAATTATCGACGCTAGCAGGATCTACCGCCGTTAACCAGTGAAACCCACTCTTGACAGAATAGTGACCAGTAGAAAACGTCCCCCAAATTAGCTCATCAGAAGCCCATGATTCCACCGGAGGACGAATGGAAGGAAACTCGTCTATGATTTCGCTCGAGATATTTGTACGAAGGTCGTGAAAATTTCAAGTGCCTGTAGTGTCCAATATATCGCCAACCATCAAATCCCAGTCATTCGCATCTACCGATTGAAT
>JAOSBP010000206.1:1603700-1629464 GCA_027563825.1 Erythroxylum mucronatum
CAAAAGGCTTGCTGACCATGCTGTGGCTATGGACCAAGTGCTGAGGGCAATTCAGGTTAGCTTCTGGTGCATCCAGGAGGACCCATCAAAGAGGCCGACAATGGGAAAAGTTGTGCAAATGCTAGAGGGTGTTACTGAGATTCAGCGACCGCCAGTACCAAAGGCAGTGACAGGCCCGTCTGCTGTAGGAATTAGCATGGATCTGAGCAGCAAGGATAACCTTCATTCTACTTTTGCAACTTCTCCGACTTCCTCTTTAACGTCATTCCAGATTTCAGGCATCTCGTCTATAGCTTCAGGTGGGAATATGGAGAGGGCATCTTCTTCATTATTAGGATCGCATGAAGTGAAGTAACACCGGTTCTCATTTGTGTATGCTTAAATTGGACGAGCGGAAACTCTATAGGATGAGACGTGGCAGGTAGAATGCGATATATTGCAGTTCCGCATTTGCTGATAAAAATGGTTTTTGAATGAGAAATTAAGCATTGATCAGGAGGAACTTTATATCCTCGCACGAATTGTTTGTCTATAACTATTGACTAGTCACCGTGTATACTATTTATGACCTGTCCTATTTAGAGTAGCTCAGGTGGTGGTACTTGAATATAACACGAATCATATAAAAGTAATTGAGTAAGTTAGGATGCAACTCAACATTTATTTACTTTCATGTCTTAGGTTTGATTGTTTTTAGTTTTTTTAGCTATTAATTATTTATTTTGCTTACTTTTAATGTCAATTTTTGGATTTTATATTATTGAATCTTGATTGATTTCTTGCCGGAAGTATTTAGAGTTTATGATTTTTTTTATTTTGATTTATTGCAGGAAGTATTTAGAGTTTATGATTTTTTATTTTGAACATTTATATGTTAACACAGGAGGAACACGTTCCCATGTCTGACCCCACGTTAACCTACACTCAATTTTGTTGTAGAAGCCAAGCCAAATAGGAACAATACACGTCCCCATGTACTCGTCATGCTCAAGGATACCCTACTATTTTTTTTCCTGTGTCATCAGTAAAGAAGTTGAAAAAGAAATAGGAATGTACCATTTTCAGACACAGTCCATACATGGCCCTGCGGAGGACCCATGTCCAGGAAACACCTTAGCATGATGAACCCCATGTTAATCGGCAAGTTTTCACATATAAGTAGTAAAATAGTTAAATCTTGAACATAGAAGGGACGCAACAATCTTATACTCTCCATATTTATGAATACATCCCAGATATCTTCTAATAATAAAGTATTCCTGTAGGCATAATAAGAGAAATAGTTCCTATAGTTAGGACAGTAACACTTGCTTCATTCCCAACTTGTAGTCTTGCTTTTCCCTTCTTCAATCTCCTACTGATCCTTAGACCCTGCAACATATTGTAGATATTAAAGTTACTAGTATCTAATATTTATTTAGTAGAATCAATAGTAATTAAAGAAATCATGAAAACATTTTTCATAAATATCCAACCTTGTTTCTTGCCTTTCAAAGTAGCCAAATACTCTGGGCAGTTTCTCTTCCAGTGTCCCTTCTTTGTACAGAAGAAACATTCAGCATCCTTTTGGTCAACTCTCTTCTCCTTACCCTTGGATTTGTTCCAAACACCCTTGAGTGCAAGGTGATTTTTCTTAGGCTTCTTCTTGCTCTTCCACTTGCGCTTAGAAGAGTTTCCAACCAGGTTCACAGACCTTAACACTTTCACCTTCTCAGACGATGCTACTTGATTTTCATAATCGATCAACAAGTTGAGCATTTCATGAAGATCACAGTCCATCTTGTTCATGTTAAAATTAACAATAAACGGTGAAAAATTATCAGTAAGAGATTATAAGATTAAATCTTCTGACAACTCTTTTCCTAGTAAACACCCTAACTTCTCAAGTTGTTCTATAAGATCAATCATTTTAAGAACATGGAGTCCCAAAGGAGATTTGAGCTTCAGTTCAGACTTGAATAAGGAGTTAGATAACTGGTATCTAGCAATCCTACTTTGTGACCCATACATTTTTTTTAAGATGCTCAATGATCTGTGGAGGATTCATACCTGCATGCTGCCTTTAAAGTTCAAAACTCATTGATGCCAGAATAATGCACTTCGCTTTAGTACTTTATTCATTGTACTTAAAATATGCATCCAATGCATTAGCATCATCAATTCTCTCAGGAGGTGCTTCCTTCATGGGTTTATCGATCACATCAATAAGTTTTTCATGCATAAGAACAATTCTCATATTGCGGTACCAATCATCAAAATTGTTACTCGCTAGTTTGTTAGCATCAACAATGTTTTGCAGTAATATAGTTGACATTTTGAGAAATCTAATAAAAAGAAAACACCAAAATAAGAACACAATCATATATCATTAAGATGTGGACTTTTATCTAAATGATATAAAATCTTTAAAACATGAATGAGCTCTTTGGTTGTCAAGTTGTTACTCATGCATAATTAAAGAGTGATAAATTTCCTATTTTATCATATAAAATTTATAGTAGGCTCAATATTATATAGTCCCCTAATTGTCAGGTCGTTCCTATTAGTATAATTTAACTTATCCATCCAAGTGACGGAAAATTAATTAATATTGTACTCTCTAAGTAGTGTAGGCCAAAAGTATAAAATTAAGTAATTTTTCCTCACACATACATCATATGTAATAGAAAATCTTATTTATCCCTGAACTACAATTCTCCTGATTATCAGGTCATTCCTTGTAAACAAAAATAAATATTATTATCTTCTTGGGTAGAAAATTCTTTTTGATAAAATATCATATATTATATCAAAATAAACTCAATAATTTTAAAGGGTCATGAAATTTTTAATAAAATTAGTGATTATATCACATGCTCAGACAACATTCGTATAAGAAACTTGTATTTATTTCCTACACGTACGAAAAAAAATGAAAGAGTCTTATTGTACTCATCTGTTAATTTTGGTTTTAAATGTAAAATAGATAACAAAAACCAAAACAAGGCAACCTTTCACCATCTAACGTATTTTTTTTTTAATTTTATGATAACAGATAAAAAAATTTAAAAGTCTATAAAAGCTTTTCACTGAAAGCTTTTCGTTTTTTAGTTTTCCACGAGGTGTCTTAGGAGGGTCTCAATTATGGGAAGACACCTTTAAGTCATCCACACTCAAACTAATCCCCGCTCAAGCTGGGTATGTTTCTTGTGGAAGGTAAAACTCTAGCCTCAAGTTTTAAACGGTTGCATACATGAAGGCGGTTTGAATCCTCAACCTTACTTAAATCAAGAGAGCCCTTTATCAACTCACTAGAGACAATTTAATAAGTGTACCGCACCATCTATTCGATCGCTTTTAACCAAAACCTTTTAAAACAACCTTTTATAATCCACTGAAGTGCCTGTTTGGATTAGCTTATATTAGTAGAGCTTTTGTCAGTAAAGCTTTTGCCAGTAGAGCCTCTCTGAAAAGAACTTTTGTAAAAAGCCAGTTGATTGTTTGGTTGTAAATTAAATAAACAAATTTTTTAAAAGAGCTTCATAAAGTAGACTGTTTGGCAACATAAAAATAAAAAGCGCTTTTCAAAATTTTAACTATATTTTATTTTATAATGAAATTATTTATGCAAAATAATATTTAAAGTATAATAAACAATATGCTAAGTACAATATATTATATTTATGGTTATTTATTTAATTTTTAACGAAATAAAACAATCATTTATTTTAATTAATTTAGCAATTTATTAATCAAATAATATTCTTTTAATAAAATTATATTAAAATTATACTGAATTGATATATTCATCATTTGTTAAACAAAACCATATTCTCAAAGTTTTAATTTGAATTAGATTAATCTAAATTTTATTATTAATTTTAAATTGAACTAAACAAGAATTTTAATTTAACTTTTAATTATAATTAAATTTTAAATAATTTTAATTCCTAATTAATTAATTAATTTGAATTATACAATTTATAAATAGAAAAAGGAAGAAAGAAGCTTGAGTTGTTTTGCTTTCCAGAACTTTTTGCTATCTTTCTTCTACAGTTATCAACTAAACACAACTCACAAGGAAACTGCTTTTCCTTTCAAACTTTGAAGTTTCCTTCTGCAAGATAAGCAAAAGCTTTCTTCAAGCTATGTAGCTTCTGATGTCTGTTTTCTGATTTTCTTTGAAGATGGTCCAAAAAAAGGTGCTCAACAAGCATGGCATCCAAGCTGATCATGTTAAAAAATCAGAGAAGCTGTTGGGAAACCTGAAGAAGTCAACTTCCTGTCAGCGCCAAGATGGCAAGAACAGAGGACCTGATATGAAGAAGAAGATGAAAAGGTCAAGATCAATCAAGCTTTCAGATATTCAGAGCTTCAAAACCTCACCTTTAAGAAAACCGATGTCACAGCCTGGAAAGCCACCGCCACCGGATGGACCAACTCCTCAGAAACAACCCGTGATCAAAGCTACTGATGACTCACCAAACTACATGAGATCAACCAGTTGCTCAGAGGCAAGAAAGGAGCGTTCTCACTCTCAATCTGAGGTCAGTTCTAGTGGTTCGGAAAAACTCAGTTCTAGTGCTAGGAACAAATCAAGAACCTTAACGAAGTCATCAAGCTTGAAATTGGTGAGAACCTTGACAAAATCTCCTAGCTTTAAGCCAACAAGAGGAACTGCTAGGAAAACTTCCAGGGTAGTGCTTTGCACAGATACGAATGTGCAAAAAGGTACTTGTTCTTCAACTCTGAAGGACTCAAAGTTTCCTGCGTATCTCATGCTTAATCCTGGTGGTACTGAAGCTGAAGGTACTTCAGCCATTAAGGTTTGCCCATATACCTACTGCTCTCTTAATGGTCATCATCACAGTCCTCTGCCTCCGTTGAAGTGCTTCTTGAAGGCGAGAAGGCGTTCCTTGAAAACCCAAAAGAGCATCAAATCAAATGATTTGTCTCCTGATAAACCCAATCTTTCTAGTGGTGGGATGGAGGAAATGGATTGTGGAGCCCGCGGGTTTCCAGACGAGGAACCTGAACATTACGAAGCTGGCTCTATTGACTCGGTGCATAGTCCGACAGTACGAGATCTTGGGATGGGTTTCTTCATTGAGATATATTGTAAAAATAATCTGGCTGACGCTGAATCAACACAGGGGAGTACGAGTGAAATTGTTGGTCAATCGGAGGAGCAGAGCAATAAGTACTTTTGCAGGAATGAAGAGCCAGTTCCTGAGGAAATCAAAGATGAGTATGACGAGTCCCCATTCACTTGGTCTGAAGAATTGGTAACTACAAGAAGCTTTGACAGGAATGAAACTGAAAGGGAATGTACAAACATGGAGGATGAAGACAACATTTCTGAAGTGACTGATATGGAATGGGAGGAGGTTCAATCATCTGCCTCAGAGTTGGATGCAGAAGCTGATCATCTGAACAAGTTCAAGGAGTTCGGAGACAAAATTTCAGATTTATCAGAATTGGAGAAGCCTCTTAAGTTTGATGAATTTGAAGAGATACTAACTGATGATGTACTGCAAGAACTTTTTCAAGAAGAAACTTATTCCGTTGATCTGCACGAGGAATCCAATGATATTCATGAAAAGGAAAATGATGTTTCTGACCTAAATCAACTTCAAGATTATGAAATTCATTGCCTGACTGACTCAATACCTGACATATTCGTTCATCATCAAGAGGATATATCTCTTCAGGCCGATGATGCAACTCAGAATCAAGTGGATGCTGATCAGGATGCAGAAGCAATGGCCATCGGTTTTCCTACAACAGACCAAGAGCTCCATAAAAGTGAAACTGGAGATGCAATAGAGTATCAGGAGCAAATAGAGGATGTCAAATCATTAGTTGGAAGCCAAATTTCCTATTCATCTCGGAGTTTCTCAGAAGTTGAACCAGATGACAGTGTGGTAGAAAACAGCCAAGACCAAATAACTGCTGAAACCTTCCAGATTGCTGAAGCTGATGGTGATGCTGAATTGAGTAACTATTTCAATGATGAAAGTGGCCCAGATGAGCTTCATATTGTTGTTGAGAACCAGGATCTATTGGAGGAAGATCAAGACGGAGCTAGCCGGTTCAAAATCCATACCTCTGTCGACTCCGAACAGAACAGTGATTCAAGGATGTATAAAATCAACTTGGACAACAATAGCTACAGAGCAGATGTTGAGAAGATTGAAGACGACGATTGCTTCAAGTTAGGCACAACAGAAACGTTATGCACAGACAATGAAGGAACCGGCACTGTGTCACAGTGTGCAATGCCTCACTTCGGAAGCAATTTTGAACCAGAACTTCCTAGCACTTGCAGCAAGAGAAAATGGACGATCCAATCAAAGAAACCCATCAAAGATTCAGATGAACAGAGGGAATTCAACCCCAAAGAACCCAACTTCCTACCAGTTGTTCCTGACCCAGAGGCTGAAAAGGTTGATCTTAAACATCAGGATATGGATGACAGGAAAAATTCTGAAGAATGGATGCTTGATTATGCACTCCAAAAAGCTGTTACGAAACTTGCTCCAGCTAGAAAGAAAAAGGTGGCACTACTTGTGGAGGCTTTTGAGACTCTGTTGCCAATGCCCATTTATAAAACTCTTAGAAGGAACTCATCACCTTTCCCTCAATCGAGATCCGTTCAAGCTTGTAGCTGATTGCAGCAATCCAGGTTAAATATTACGTTCTTACCTTACGATTTACGTAACTTTGTTCTGTTCTTCTTTCATGTTTCTAAGAGAACTATTACATAAACTAACTTGGTGATCTTGTTTATCTAGGAATTGCAGATAAAGAATTCAGATGGTGGATGAAACGTCAGTTGCAGAGTGGCTGTTTCTCCTAAGTTAGACAGTCATATAAGGTCTAAGCTTATTGATGCTAGTGTGAGATATGATTTTATGTATCTGGAACCATGTTACATCTATTTTTCTTCGTCATAGGGGGCACTTCGACCTCCAATGTTTGCTTATTTCAGATGCATTTCTACTCATAAATGTCATGTAATAACGACCGACTCTGAAAGAGTTGTTCTGTAGACAGCAACTCTTTGTCGTTGTGAAATTAACTCTTTCCAGGAGCTGCAGTGAATGGAACGAGTTACAGCATAATCAAATGCTTTATGTTCGTCTCATGTTAAGCATTGAAACCAAATCACCATTTCCCAGTGTGAACAGTACTGTATACATATTCAACCTCAATTATTCTGTTAAGTTCCGGAAAAAAAGATGGAATGCACAGAGAAATCATCTACAGTGTTTAATGGTAGTTATTGATCATCATTCCTACACAAGATGAAGCATAAGGGTTGAGAACAAACAAAATCTTCATGGACAAAAATCTTTTTAAAGACAAAACATGCACCTGTTTGAGAGCAAATTGCTTCATTATCTGGCATTAATACATCGGTCGATCATATATCGGAAAGATATCTACGATGTACAGAATTTACTTCGGAGATAAATATGACTCGATTGCGGGTGAAACAACAAGAAGTGATTCCAGTTCTCCAATGTAATTTTGTAGACTACTGCTGTCAGTTATTTCCTTCTGCAAACCTTCACCACTGGAACTAGTTTCAGCATCTTTTCTCTCCTCCACTTTTTCCTTTCTCATCAAATCACTGTGAAACAACTGAAGGGCATCTGTGGTTGAAAGAGAGTGCACAGATTTATACAACCCCTCCAACTGATTTCTCCTCTCTTGTGTCTCTATGATCCTCTCTTTCACATTACATGGAAGGCACGCGAATGCACTTTCATGGGGCCAAATTCCCACAAAATATGGAAGTCAATAACTTCATATATATGAGCTCATGCAAGAACTCGTATTGATTTTTGGTTTAGTTGTTTTACCTGGTAATCCCCCTAACAATCCCCCACTTGTATCCTGCAAGCACTGATTCCTTGAAACCAATGTTAAATCCCTCTTGAGAAGATGCATCTATCCCTGTCATAAGGCCATCGTGATACCCAATCTAAAACCCGAATAACAAGATTAGGAAAAGATTAAGAAACCACACAAAAAACAATCACAAATAAAGTAGCAAAATCAAGATTAAGTCAACAAATTACAGCGTGGTGCTGTTGGAATCTCTTCTGCCATTCCCTCTCCAATTCAGAAGCATCACCCAATTCCCCATCAAGACAGAAAAGAGAGTCATCTTCTTGAACCGCTAAGTCGTCTTAACCAAAGCATCCACGTTAATCAACTATTTCTTCACACTAAAATGGCTAGAAAGGCCAAAAAATGGAAAAGAGAAAGAAAAGTAAACTGCGTCATTACCAACAACTGTTTGTGTAGGATCCAATCTTGTATTTGATGTCTGAAGAATTTCTGAGTAAATCTCCTTTGAAAGACTTCCTTCTTCCATCAGTAAACCACAGAATAAACCCTAGAAACACCAAAACTTTGTCCCTACAAATATAACTGCTCCAAATGGGTGATCACCATAATTAAATGTTTCAGTAATTGCCAGAAGTGGGAAACTGTTTGTACTTTTCAGAAACAGAAACAATTAAAGAGAGTTTGCTTGATTCTTTGTGTTTAGATAGCTTCAGGTGAGTGACCCCTTTACACTATCACCAGAACCTGTTACATACGTATGAGCCCAACAATCAACACCAAACAGAACTCATCTAACCGCAGACCTAATTGCATTAACACAGTCAGTACACCCTCCTGATTCCATCTCCCATTCACAATCAGCACACAAGTGCAAATTCATGCGGTTCTCAAAAACAAGTGTTCTTAGATATTACAATTAACAACTTCGAAGGCTATAAAGCTTCAATTTTTTTTTTGTCCCCATTTCATTATCTTCATATTTAAACAAAACCCAGAATCTCAAAAGACAAAATTAAGTGAAATCGAACCTGAAAGCGTGGAGAGAGATAGGAAACAGAGGAAATCAAAAGAGTTATATTTTGTACAATGATCTACTTGGAAATGGTATATACTTTTCAGGCTATATATAGTTCTTCTAAAGCCCACTCTTTCCGTTACAAGTGGAATCTCAAGAAGCACAATCTCAAGTTCATTACCATAAGCAATACAAAAGATTACACATTCAAATTCTGGGCACTAGGTGCCTTTAGATGATACTTGTCAACAATTAGGCTCGACATTGGGCTAGGGCCAGGCCTGAACGAGCCCAAACTTAATTTTGATTGAATTTGGACGTTCGAAATCATATTTAAGTTTGATTTTTTTTTCAAATTCAATTTAATTTCGTTCTTAAAACTATGATATTTTATTTAATATTTGACATATTTTCCGAACTTCAAATCGAACCGGACCATAGAGTCGAAGTCTAAATTTAATCTAAAACTCGAAAATTATTATTTTTAAAGTATAACTCAATTGAAATTAATAGATATTCTGTATAGTCCAAAATTTAATATACTTAAATTTCAAAAAATACAAAATGAGGATATTTTATCTAAATTTTCCTACTAATTTTCTGTTTTGGAACACTTGCTTGATATTAAAATTACTAAAAAACAATTTCTACTTGCATGGTAATTTTCAAGTGTAATTATTTGTATTAAAGTTTGATTTTGTCCATAAATAAATTTAAAATTAATAAAGAAACTAATAAGGTTAAGTATTATCTTTTCGTAACCTAATATATTTTATTAATAATTTTTATTTTTTAATTTCTTTCTAAAAATGTTTTTCACTTTTAATTTTCTGATAAAGATTTCATAGATTAATAAAATGCTTTTTAATTTTCTTTTTTATAAATTTTAGCCCAGAGATAAATGCAAAGGCTTTGTTTTTAATAAAACTTCATATGTTGAGATGTGTAGTAATAAAAAATAAATTCCAAAAAATTCCCGAATTCAAGTCAAGCAGTAAAACTCAATTCAAATAATTGATAATAAACTTTAATAACCTCAATTTAAATAAATAATTAATAAACTTTAACGCAATTTTGACCTATAACACGAAGTCTTAAATATTTAAAATTAAGACTATTAAGGGGCACAAGATGACTGTTCCCGTTTCCGTATGTCATCCTGTGCTCCTCTCCATCTATCCATCCATTAACATTTTAATGTATAGATGGACGGAGAGGAGCACGGGGTGGCACACAGAAACGTGAACAGGTGAATTGGATGTTAATGGATGGATGAATAAAGAGGAGCATAGGGTGGCACACAAAAACAGAAACAGGTGAATTGATCCTATTATCAACATAATGTGCTTTTATCTAAAGAGTGAAAAAATAACAGCTATGAATTAAAACACTACATACAATAACAATAATGCCCAGTGAGAATTTTGCTAAAATGTGAGGTCTGAGAATTAAACACCAGTCACCACATAGAAAAACAAAACAGCTGAAAAGCTTTTAGTTGATTTTGTTTGGTTCATTCTCCAAGCAGACTTGGTACAGACTACAGTTAACAAATCCCAGATTAGTTTAATCAGTTAATTACATAACAGCACATGTCTCAATAGTTAACATTGAATATCTTAGAGAGTTACTTCAGGTTTAAGAGAGGAATTTTCATAGTTACATGCTAAGAAGGTTCAGGTGATGCTTCATAGTTATTAGGATCTCTCTAATGCTTCGAGAGCAGCTCCTTTCATCCAATGGCCTCCAAATTGCACTTGCTGCAAAGACAAGTGACAAAGTATCAAGCTTTTGTTTTAATTTTGAGAATGCTCACTCAGTTCCTGAATATCAGAAGTAACGAGGAATAAGCCACAAAGATCATAAACATTTCTGTCAAAAAGATGTTAAGAAGGATGGAGTGATTGCAACATATCATCATCATCATCATCGTCGTCACATTCAGTCCGAAGTCCTGCAATAAAGCAGAGTCTGGGAAAGTCTGATAGTACGCAGCTTTACCCTTACAAGCGGGGTCTGGGGAGTGATTGCAACACAAAATGCAATATTAATTTACTGATAAAAGATCAACCAATTCTAGTTTTCAACCAAAGAATCTAAAGATGTAAATGGTCATAGTTTTTTAAGTGAGAGTGTCAAAATCAAGCAATCCACTACATTGTTCAACCAAGAAAACAGAAAAGCAAATTTAGGAGAAAAAATACAAGTAAATATTGAAAATATGTGAGACATACCGAAGCTAAGTTCAAAAAGAGAGATTTTTTGATGCAGAAATGAAGCCAAAGACCAAATATGTGCTTATAAAGCGCATAGGCAAAGTTGTTGCAGAGAAGTTATTGAGGGGAAAGATATACATACCCACATGGAGGGACAAGAGAAATCTCAGGACTAGTACTGCTAGCTGGCGAAACATTCTTTGGAAGTATTATATCAGAATTGTTCCCCAATCTCACTATGCAATGATCAGCAAGACAAACAATGATATGTAAAAAGCTTCCACAGCAAGAATGTTTTGAAGGCACCAGGATAAAGAGCCTATTATAATAAACACATCTTGCAGTGACAGTAGTCTCATATGTCCAGCATAACTGGATAAGATAGTGATCAATAAAGCTAATCCTCAGGAAACAAGTTTTTCGACAAATTGAATTGCAGGTGATTGGAACAAGATCACACAAGCACACAGAAAGATGTATTGTCACACTTGAGTCTTTTCAATCTTGAGACTGCTTGAATTAGCAGCTGGAAGGACAGAACTAGAACTCTTAGGTGAAGACTTCAAAGCTCCCAAAGCATCAAGGAAGAACTTCTTATTTGCAACTATTCCATCTTCGGTCATAAGATTTAGCAATTTCTGCACAAGATCCTTCATATTAGCTTTGGTATATGCTTTATATAGAAGCTTATATGTTGACGAATTTGGTAGCAACCCTCTGTTACGAGCATTTATGAAAAGTAAATCTGCTTCCATGTGCAAGCCGTTCATACAATAAACATCAAGCATAGTATTCAAGGTTGAAACCTTGACCTCTTGTCCTGATTCTACCATACTGTCAAATATGTTTCTAGCCTTAGAAACACAGTCGCAAATTCCGTACATCATGATCAGACTCTCATATGTAATAAAGCTTGGTATGTATCTCATCTTGGTCATCTTCTCAAAAGTGATCTCTGCCTGTTCTTTTAGCCGAGCCTTGCCATAATTCATAATCATAGAATTAAATGTAGCCAAAGTTGGCTTCTCCTTGGAGCGCAACAGGCTCTTAAAGACAAGTTCCATCTTGTCAAATTGTTGCTTCTTTCCATAGGAATCAATAAGCAAATTAAATGTAATAACATCAGGCTTGCATTGATTATTTTTCATACGTGAAAGCACCGATTCCATTTCCTTGATCATTCCATTTTTCCCGTAAGCATCCATCACACCATTATATGTGTAAATATCAGGAGAAATAACACTATCAGAAAGATCCTTAAACAAGATATTCACTTGATCTACATTTTGAGCTTGAGCGAAAGCCCTCAAGAGGATATTGTATGTCACAACATTGGGTTTGCAACGTTCCAAACTTTTCATTTTCTCAAAATACCCGAGAGCTTTCGCCAAAGCTTTTGCTTTATCTTTCGAGTGCAGATGTGCCGTTATGAGTGCATTGTAAACAGAAGCATCAGGCCGGCATCCACTGTTCCGCATCTCAGAGAAGAGCCACATGGCCATTCTAGTTTGACCTTTCTTTCCCATAACTGATATCAATTTTGAGTAAACACCATTATCAGCTATATACCAACGCTGTTTTTGCATCCATCTGAACACCTGAATTCATAATTTTCAAGTAAAAGAAACATTCTTTTTGGTATATCATAAAGCACAGACATTTACAAACACGTTCACAGTCACATCATGAACCTACTGTATCGCTAACATGTTCACTTACTCCTCAAATGTGTATCAATTCAGCATCAAGTCAATTACTAAATATATAATCACACGAATGCATAACAAGCAACAGCAGAATCGTGGGAAATAAGCGGAATCTCAGAACTAAATCACTCGATCACAAATTAGATCAAAAGCGAGAACCCCAATCGAGTAATTACTAAGACCCAGAAGCTAAAAATGCTGAGAAACAAAAACCTCAAGGCACTGAAGCCACTTGTCTCCCTTGCCAAGCTCTTCAAATAGCATGAAACAGTGCTCGGTCCTCACAACTCTCACGTACTTATTGAGTGTCTTCACCAGAGGTTCATTTCCGTTGCAACCCTTCATAAGGACGCGAACCAGGTCTTGACTCCCCGATTTCTCTCCGTCTACAACGGTACCAGCGTTCTTCTTCTTGGGTCGGGTCGAGACACAGGCAACGTGGGTCCGGGTACTTTTCGGTGGACGCCATTGAGGGGTGTATTCGTAAAATTGAGAGAAATTTTGGGTAAATGGAGAAGGATGGAGTTGCAGAGATAACGCCGGCATAGCTAAATTATCGAAAAGCCAGAGTCTTCGTGGCAATTGAGGTTTATAACGGAGAATGATTAAAGCAATCGGTAAAAAATTTCATTTTTTTAACTTTTCGTAAAAAAAAATTACAACAACAACATTAATTAGTTACCGCCGTACCCGCTGATACTGATTGAAAGCTGAAACACCCGTTGTGGATTTTGTACTTATTCAAATGGAAGAATTGGGGTCTTTTTTGCATGAAACATAAAGTAATGGTGTGCATGTCCAGCTTCTGCTACTCAGCTTATCGGAATGCAACATAATGGTACCTGAGACAATACGTCAGCTGTCAGATTCCTCCAGTCCATACTCCATAAAGAGCTAAATGCCAACTCAGTGAAAACCAATCACTCTTCTCTCTCAATCTCTGAATGGCTTTCCGGTGGCGTATTCTCAAGAAAAGGGTTCAAGATTCCAAATTTAATTTATTTTCTCCTTGACGGAATCTTCGTCGGGGTAGTTCTTTTCTTCTGTTCCTTCATCGTCCACCGCTGTCGTCGATGGTCCGCCGCAGCTCCCGCCGTTTGAGTACCAGTCGAAACCGTATAAAGGGCCGTTGGCAGAGGAAGTGCTTCAAAAGAGAGAGAGGTTTCTTGGTCCCTCCCTCTTCTACTACTACCAGAAGCCTGTGAGTGTAGATGATGTACCAAACACCCTAATAAAATTTTCTGCCACGTATATGTTAAAGATTGAATCTTTCTTAGAAATTTTTTGACGGCTTTTGGTTATATCTGTAGTTGAACATCGTGGAAGGGAAGATGCAATATTTATATGACGAGAGCGGAAGGAGGTATCTGGATGCGTTTGCTGGAATAGTAACAGTCTCATGTGGGCACTGCCACCCTCATGTTTTGGAGGCCATTGCAGAGCAAAGTAAGCTTCTTCAGCATGCTACCACTATTTTTTTTTTTTTTGGAATTTAAACCACTATTTACTTGCATCACGCAATAGCTGATTTCGCCGAGGCCTTAGCTGCCAAGATGCCTGGGAACCTCAAGGTCTTTGTTTGATTTCTCTTCTCTTCGTGTTTTTACCATAACTTTAATGCTTGCAACGACTACAGAAAGATGGATTCTTTGTTCTTTGGCTGGTTGGTCTTAAAGCAAGACTGTGTTTTCAGTGAACTGTGAGTTGTTATTGCTAGCAATATGGACATGGTGTCCATAGCAGATTGTAATCTTAAAAGCTGCAATTGCGGTCGTGTAACGTTGTTTACAACCTTGTTTCGTGCCTTTGAACCAGCTATGTAACGTTGCAGGTTTGCTGAGCGAGAGAGGGCAATTCACCAAACTTTTTGTGATTATTGTTTTCCTTGCAAGAATTGGATCCAATATTTGCAGAGTCCAGCAAAGTGACTGTCTGGACAACAAATGTGATGATTTTGAGCTTTTATGATGCAGGTTGTGTATTTTGTGAATTCCGGGTCTGAAGCAAATGAGTTGGCAATGATGATGGCCAGACTTTATACTGGTAATCTTGAAATGATCATTGAGAAATGCATATCATGGTGGAAGCTGTGGTACTCTTGGACTGACAGCTTTAAATACATGGAAGTATCCTATACAACAGGTTTGTGTGCATCTGAAGGATTTGCACCTTATTGCACTTTGGCTATTGTAATTAAGACAGGTACTTGGCATGGTTATCTGGGATTCTAAGGATGAAGTATTGCAGGTGAAATTCATCATGTGATTAACCCAGTGGCTATGCAAACGATGTTCATGATCACATTCATTATGGAACTTCAGGAAGGTGGCTGGATTTATTTCTGAAACAATTCAGGTTGCGATGGATGTCTAAAGTTTTATGGCCATTCCGATAACCACTAATGCAAGTCTTTTATAACCTTTATTTCTTTTCAAATTTTGTTCAAGTCCAGGTAGTTGGTGGAGCAGTTGAATTAGCTCCCGGATACTTGAAGTTCGTCTATGACATTGTACGCAATGCTGGTGCTGTTTGCATTGCTGATGAAGTGCAAACAGGATTTGGTCGCACGGGCAGCCATTATTGGGGTTTTCAAACCCAAGATGTCATTCCTGACATAGTTACCATGGCAAAGGTACTTAAAATCATCCATTTAAATTTAGTTAATCCTTAAAATGAAATAATTATTACTCACGAAAACTTCCGGTCCTTATAGTGAGATTGCGCTGCAATTTAGTGTATGCATTGGCATTTCGTGCATCACCTTTTGTTAGTACTTTCCAACCATACGTTCACGTTTTGTATTAATTATTGACAGGGAATCGGAAACGGTTTACCATTAGGTGCAGTGGTAACAACACCAGAAATAGCAAGTGTTATGGCGCAGAAAATTCAATTTAACACTTTTGGTGGGAACCCTGTCTGTTCTGCTGGTGGACTAGCAGTACTGAGAGTAATTGACCAAGAGAAGCGTCAAGAGCCCTGTGCTGCTGTTGGATCCCACTTGATTGGGCGTTTGAGAGATCTACGGGAAAGACGTGACAGCAAGTTCTCTCTAACTTGCCACTGGCAAGTAAGCACTAGTCTATCTGTTTCTTTTCTCAAGCACCTGTGTATGTAAAGGTAGACAAGGAAAGTAAAAGAACAATCTCTGTTTTTGCTAGCATATCATTCTGAGACTGTGGTTTTGGAAAACTCCTTATCTGTTGAATTCCAACCTAGTAAGGTAACTGTTAATCGTTTTAACTTTGGTAAACTATGATTTGTAAGTTCAGGTGGGGATTTTTATATTAGGATGTTTATCGAATATGTCCTCTGGGTTTTGTGTTATAAGGATAGGCCATGAGCATGCAATTTGATGCATCCATTTGATCTTTATCAGACTACGATATGCATTAATGTTACACATTTATGTTATGATCTTGGGCCTTTCTTTTCCTGATTTGTTACCCAGATATGCTTTAAGTGATAATGTTCTAAGCATTTCTTGCGACTTTCAGTGATTGGAGATGTGAGAGGAAGGGGTTTGATGGTCGGGATAGAACTTGTAACTGACAGGAAGGAGAAGACACCTGCCAAGGCAGAAACTGCAGTTTTGTTTGAAAAACTTAGAGGTATTGTAGAAGACCCTCCAAACGGAAAATGGATAGAGATCAGTTTTTGATACTTATGCAATGTGTTATATGTTCTCTCACTTGCAGAGCTTGGCATTCTTGTTGGAAAAGGTGGTCTGCATGGAAACGTTTTTCGTATAAAACCACCAATGTGTTTCTCCAAAGATGATGCAGGTATTTTCCCTGCATCTCATCAATATGGGATTTATAAGTTAATCCCTGTTAACCTTTAAAAGGAACTGCAGAAAGAAATGCCATTAATCTTACTTTTGCTTGCACATTCTGTTTCGTGAGTTTGTGTAATAACTGTGCTTTTTCTTTGGTAGGTGCAGACTTCCTGGTTGATGCTTTGGACTATTCGATGTCCAAGTTGTGAGAATCAATCTACCAGTGGTTGGATGTGAAGTTTTCTGAATCTTTTAGCATCAATTTCTTATGTCATTTTCAATAATATCAAGTCAATTTCTAATGGTATGGGCACATTCTTATCTCGCAGAATGCTTTTGTTATGAATTTTCTGCACTGTATTATATGCTGTACTCAGCAACTGTGTTCGAAGTTTTCTGCTTTCCGATCCTCACAATACGTCTAGGATCAATTCAAGGACTGAAAAAATATACAAACAATCAAGTAGTTAACGGGGCTTTGAGATAATTTAGGCTTTTAGATAATCATCACATGAAAAACAGCGTAGAAATAAATCCTCAAGTCTGTAAGTGTGCAAGAGAGTGCCAGGAAAAGGAAGGTAAGAGAGTAGAACTGCAAAAAAAAGTTTGATGATGATGATAAACAATGTTCCTGAGATTCTTTTTTGTGAAGAGAGAATGCTATAATAGAATCTTAATCCCAACATGAAACTTAGGATGTCTAATGCATGATATGAATTGAGGTCGGAACAAGTTGATCGGATATTCTTTTTCTTTTTTCCCCAGTATTGGGACCTGAAGAAGGAAATGATAATACTGATTATTACATATCAAGAAACAGAACAAAAAGAGAGAGCATTATCAACTTTTTCTGGTAAAGTTTCTACGTGCTAGAAAGGTATAGGTTCTTTTATGTTTCCAAATGTATCAAGAGAAAATGTACAGACTTGCAGCCCATATAAGATACTGTTTGTTCTGTATTGGAGCCTCGTCTCAAGGCATAATTGGCAGCTATTCGAAACAAGAAGAGAACAATGCCATAATCATTTACAGAACGGATTGAGCACACAGAAATTACATGGCAGATTAATGTGTAGACTCAAAGCAGCATATCTCCTCTGAAGACATTTTATGTACAGCAAGCAAATACTGAATATATGATTGAAAGCAAAAATTTCCTTTTGGCAGAATGGCTGCTTATAACCACAAGTTCTTGAATCTGTGGAAAGCTGCTTCAAAAAGATCAGCCGGCTCGAGCTATGTCTACTTGAGTTCATGATTATATTCTTCAAAAGACATATCTTTGCTTACCGGAGTATGGCTTGATTAATGATGTTTTCCACAAATTTGACCTGTTTGTTTTCTTCTAATACAGGACTAAGCAGGTTCACAAGGACGATTTGCCCATACTGAACTCAGAGCTCTAAGTCGCTGGCAATACTCCCCCAACACAAGCAAGCCTCGAGCTGCCTGACGGACTGTCAACTGCCGGTGCATCTGAAGCAGAGTTTCCTTCCGAAGATGGTCGGCCTGTTTAAGACCAAAAGTTATGGCAATGCAGCCATTCAGCATCAAAAAGTTTCTTCTGCCAAGGTATTAAGGTCTGTTCCTGAGGCAAATGGCCTTAGAAACAATGTCTTGAAGGAGAGAGAGACAAAGGTCTGTGTGGCTTAAACTATTTTGACAATAGGAAAATTGCAGGAAGAGTTGCAGAACATACCTGCAGCACGAAGCGAATTAGAGATTCTAATCTCTCCATTGCATTTTCCATTTGTGGCATGTAACTAGAACTATCCAAATGACCAGCTGCCACTGTCTCGGCTAGAGTTTGCTGGAGTTTTTCCATACCTTGCGAAAGCGCATCTTCTGCTTGCTGGCATGATAATTTAAGGTTAGTGACTTCCAATCGCTGCTGTTCCGCCAGGGGTTCAAGCTGAGGCAGAAGAACCTGCAATCAACCAATAAGTTCGGTTATGGCAGCCATTGCACTTGCATCATAAGCTTATGCAGTTTAAAGGATCATGATTCATCATACACAGGCCTGACACTAGACTCTCCGCATCAACAAGCTTTCAATTCCCATGCCACAGACACATTTCATGGAGCTATGAATGGCAGGGAAAACACAAAGTAACCACCTTTCTGGAGTTGGTATACAGGTATTACTAACAAGACTGATTGAACTCGACTGCTAGAGATTAACTTCTTATGGATGAGCAAAAGACCATATGAATCTACTACATGGAAGGCACATTAGTCAGACAGGTCACAGCAGAAAATTTGTCCAGAGCTTTGAGAATTGATATGCGGCTAATGTAATGAATGAGGAGTATGAATCTGTGTTTATATAGTTGCAGTTACAACCCACAATTGAGTTTTCTGAAGATTATGTATTCCTGTTAGAAGTAGTCATCTTTTGTACATGAATAGTTAATAAGCTAACACTGTATTACCTTAAGAAGCTCAGAAGGGCGAAAGCCACCAATCCACAAGAAAAAACGTTCCGCTGGAGACTTCCACAACCCAGACATCATATAGAAAACATCAGCTTTTGCAGCAGCTGCTTTCATGTTAAAAAGTTCAGAATAGTGGTTCAATCCGCTTTCCACAAGCATCTGAAGCTCTACATCACTTATATGAGCATCTAAAGCAGTCCTCAGATCATATATCTGTCTGCTTTGTTCTTCTAACCAATGTCCATACTCCATTTCAAAAGTAGCAATCCCTGCAGACAAATGAATCAACATTTGCTTCCTTACTCTTCCAAATAAACAGCAAAATAAACGAAGATGATGTATAGAAAACATCCTGCCTGAGCCTCATGCAGATATGATAAAAAATATGTTTCCACAATTGTCAGAAGTACCATATAAAGAAACAATGATTTGTCATTAGCTCCATGGATGAAACATATATGATTATAAATATAGATTCTGTGGAAATGCCTAGTCTAAGATGCCTGCAAGATTTCCTTATATTGAGACTTCATAAGTTAGGTTGTCCTAAAAAGGGATAGAGGGAAGCGTAGTCAAATCTAATTCTGGTAATATCAATAAGATTTTTGACATACAAACCTGAGTTCATAGTTCCATTAAACCCCAAATGACCAGCTTCTACTCCACCACTCATGTACAGGCCCTACATACAGTGGAGGAACAACTGCTTTGTATTAGTAGAGTAGTAAAAGGAAAAAAAAAAGAACTAGTGCAAAAAGGTAATCTTCTCCATGCCTGTTGCCTGGCTCTCTCAAGCTCCTGTTCCAATTGAAGGAGCTTCAAACGACTTGATTCTAATTGTTGAACATATGCCTTCAATGAAAAGCTAAAAGTAAGCCAGCATCCTAGAGAACTATTGCATGTAAATTTTCCATCAACATCACTGCGTATACAGTTATACCTTTTTCCTCAGACGGCTTTTCCGAGCAGCCTCACGGTTTTGAGCGAGACGTCTTTGAGCCTTTTATCATGAATATGTTGAATCATCAGATAATGATATAAAATGTCCAGAATTAGAAATTAACCAACAGCAGCTTGTTTATGACAGAGATGACCACAGATTTTTACCTTATCAATAGGCTTACTTGCTTCTTGATCATACTTGCCTGAAGGTCCAAGAGTATCTTGTGATATATCCTCTGACTAGTGAAATTACATATATAAATATGCTTCAGCTCACAATGAGTAAGCATGGCCAAACTACAGAAACTAGTGAGGATACGGTTCAAAAATTGACACCTGATTATCTAGCTTCATTTGTGTTGCGAAAATCATTGATGCTGGTGTTGCTGGAGTGCCAGTGATCAACACTGATGCGGGTGAATTATCTTCCCATATTCCCATGTTATGGATAGGCTCATAAAGTCCCATCCTTCTTGGGGTGACAAACTGAGTCGATGGAGAGTTCATGCTCCTTATATCCATGACGAAGGTAGTTCAGTAAGCGTTTTGGCACAAGTGGATATGAAGAAACAGAGAGGAGTTGAGTTTAACAAGAAGGATTTGAGGTATCAGGATATTAAGGTTTGACAAGGGGAGCTTTGTAATAAGCATGCTATAAGAAGCAGATGGTTTCAGTGTAAAACTAAAGTTGGCAAAGCAGCATCATAAAGTTGCAAATTCCTTGGGAAACACTGAAAAGGCCAAAATATCAACCTAGTTCCTGAAAAAACTCCAACTTCACTGAAAACATTGTTGGATTACGCATCACATACATGTACCTGCAAATAGAAACTTCATGGAATCTTTATAAATTTCAGGAAAGGAATGGGATAGAATCATTTATGAATATATAAACCACGACTCATGACTGAATAGTACAATTCCCAAGTTGGTAAAATGTCCAGCAAACCGAACAGAATTGATAATGATGTGATGTACACTCGAGTAGAAGCATGAAAGTTTCCTTATTTTAGGTCTAACTCTAACAACAGGATTGTTTCATTATGACATTGTTCTGTTCACACTTTTCCTGCACATGTTTATGGTGGACCAATTTTGCATTGTTTTGATACTGTAGAGAGAAATATTCAAATAAATATGGTGTCAATGACCACTACTACCTCTTCCAACAAGTGGCAAGCTTACGAAAAAGAAAAATAAAACAGAAAAACTGTTCTCAAAAGCTGATGCAGACACTATGGAGAAAATAATGAGAAATCAGAAGAAAGGTAATATGCCAAGTCAACTGAGAATTTCATAGGGAAAATATAGGTGACACCCAAAGTGATGAAGATTGACTTCCATTACTGTACAAATCTGCAGAAACATCAAATACAAGTACTAGAGTGACCAAAATGCAGATTTTTTAGTACATGAGTAATCATAATGCTTGACCCTTGTACAAGCAATGAACCAGGAATAGGAGATATGGATATATGAGACGAAAGATCATCAAATGATTAAAAACAAGAAGTGTTGAATTTCCAAGGAAGAAGAAGGTCTAAAAATATATAGGAAACAAGGGGCTTTGTAGAAATTTCACGTCTTAAATAATCGTATCAAACATTCTCTCAATTTCAATGATCTTTTCAGCTTTCTAATAACATCTTCAAATTCCAGAAGTTGTAAAAGAGGGAGAGAGAGAGAGAAAAGAAAGCTCATGGGATTCCGTTGTCAACCGAAACTTACTCCAAGAAAAACTGGAACAGAAACTATCAAACCAAACTTCGAAAGAGTTGGGAGAGTAGAATAACAAAAGGAAAAAACACCATATATGATACTTCAATTTTAACCCACCACTTAAAACTTATAGATACTGAAAAATAAAATCTAAGAACGTAGAACAAACGCTGTTTTATCATCCATAGAATCTTCTTTGTTATATCATTTACTGGTATGTCATTGAAAAGAAATCATTTTCCCAAGATTACACAACAGGAAGCTACTGATAAGGAAAAACAATCCAAAACAACGCGTCAACACACAGAGGCTGATAACAGAACTTCCATACGTTTCTCACTCTTGTTTCACCAAACCAACACACCCGACGAACAAAACAGGGAAAACCCAGAAGAAGATGATGAAGAAAAAACAAGAAAAGTCAGTGAACCTTCTGTTTCAAAACGAAGTAGCATGAGAAGAAAGTTTCCCGCTTTCAGTACCAACCAGAAACAAAGACACAAAGGTTGCAACTTTCAACACAAAACCTCGTAAAGCTTGTCCCTTTACAAACTCTCCCACCACAACAACCTTTGCTTCTTCCAACATCATCCTTCTTCAAACCAAGACTAGAACCGAGGACCAATTACGACAGCTTAAAAATGACCCCCTCCCTCTGCTCCAACACTGTTGCTTGTCTTTTTTGGACTAATTAATGAAAAATAAATTATATTAATTATAAACAAATTCAAACTCACCACCCCAATTATTTGTTCTTAACAGCCTTGGCTCGAGGTGGGATTTGGCTTATCGTGACCTACAGTGAGTACATGATAAAAAATTATACACATATGCTTCCACTAAGCGCTAATATGCGCACAGAGGTATCTGTCACCACTACTTCCAACTCTTAACCTGCGACATTTCCCCGCGTTTGCCGACGACGGCATTTACCGCAGGTTTGGTTCGCCGGAGATGGCGGAGTGGTAGTGTTATGAAGAAGAGAACGGTCAAGCGTGAGAGGGTGGTCTTTCGGGTTTGAGAAGCGTGTGGGTTAGACGCGCTTGAAGAGACTGTGAGAGGGTGATGGCGGCCTTATCGCGGGAATTTAACGGTCGTGGAAATGGTTAACGTGGCATTTTAACGGATGTAGTCCAATTTTGGTACTGTTGGAACATTAATTACATGAGACAATACGTAAGTTTTGACAATTTAATATTTAAAAAATAAAATAATATTTAATAAGATTCTATTGTTAAGTTGAATGTAAAGAATATTATCATATCAATGCGGAATATTTTTTTTGAAACGAAATAGCGTGCGCTGATTAAATTTTCGGATTGACAAAATAGCCTGCAAATCACGCCAATTGAATATGTCATTTTAGGTTAATTTTGTGCGACAGGCTCGACCGATAGAGCGTAAGCGGAATAATATATTTATGTGTGATTCATGAAATTGATACAATTGTTTAGAAGATATAAAAAATTAAAAAATAAAATTATTAAAGATTTTGAATTCAATTTTTTATATGGATCCTTCAAAATTTTATAGTATATTGATTTTTTAAAAATCTCTTTTTATATTGTTTTTAAATAATGATAAAATACGTAAAATATGAATATAACATGTGAACCAATTAAATAATATTGATATAACGATTCAACTAAAGTCTTAAACTTGCTGCAAACTAATTAGACTCAATTCAAATCGATACATTATCGATTTTCGTCAAATTTTAATTTTAATTCAACGACATCTAATTAGTTTGTATTACGTGATATTTATAACCTGTGTATTCAGGGGCAGAGCCATGTTATAGGGGAGGGGGGCCATGGCCCCCCTTTCAAATATATTTTTTTAAATTACTTATATAATTAAAATTTTTAAAATTACAAATATAAGTGGCCCCCTTTGCATTTAGATGTTGGCCCCCTGCCTCCCCTTAAAGTTGAGTCTGGCTCCGTCCCTGTGTGTATTTTATTATTATTTTTTAACAAGTATCTAAAATAGGTTATACTAAAATTTAAAAAATTAAATAAATTTTTAAATCATAAAAAAGAAGGTGTGTTTTACTCTACAAACAAAGAGTTAAAACTGGCTATTGGTGTTATTGAAAGTGTAGATATACGTAAAGTCAGCTTAAGGGATCTTACTACCTAACAACAAGCATATTACACACACAATGACACAATGGCTTTTCAAGTCGCACTAAGACAACGTCCAATGACCCCACAACAACCATATGCTCCAACTTGTATCCAATTAGTGAGATATTAAAAACACATTCCTTATGATAATCTGTTTTCCACTTCTTTTGGACTGTGGCGGAAGCATTTGTAATAGACTAATAGTCATTACAAATCTAAATGGTTGGATTGATTTAATAGTAAAAATATTGAACCGATTAAAATTTTAATTTAATTTACTTTAATAACTAATATTGTTAAAATTTAACCGATTTATTAATTTATTAACTTTTTTAATGTTTAAAAAACTGAATTGATTAGGCCGACTTAACAATAAAAACTTTTAACTAATTAACTTTCCGGCTCAGTTTTTAACTTTTCGAATTTATTTAGTTTAATATTATTTGTTGTTATAAACTTATCAGTTTACTAATTAATTGCTCATTTTATAAACTAATTAATTTTTACAAATTAAAATAAATCGATTAATTTTTATTTAACATTTTCATTTTTCAATTAAACTTTAATTTTCTGATGGGTAAGAATAGTTTTCTTTAGTCATTTTTTAAGTTCTTTAATTTAATCAATCTTGAACTAGTTTTATGATAGTCTAATACCGGTTGAATTTTTTAAACCTTAAATTTCTTGTCTCATTGGTTTAACTTCCGGTCCGCTTTTGAAAACATTGCTAATTTTTGTAAACAAACTGATTTTTATAAACTATAACAAATTAGTTGATTTTTATTTTAACAATTTCTTTTTTAATTAAACTTTTACTTTTCTTTCTACGAGTAAGGATAATCTCTTATTTCAAATTCATCAATTTTATTCAGTATTCAGTTTAATATTTTAAAACTTAAATTTTGTATTTTATCGGTACAATTTTTAATCCTCGTTCTTGAATTATTAGAAACAGCTAAATTGTTTTTCTAGGACTCGAACTTGCAACGTAAGGCAAACCCAGGCCATTATCTAGTAGTTCTGATACTACGGAGCCCCCCATCAGCATTTAAAGGGGAGGTGAAACCAAATTCTAAATACTTTCATTCGCACAAGTTTTAATGATTATTAACACCTTTAGAACATCCAAGTCATTACGGCAGGAGCACTACTTGGAATTTTCCACAAAAAATTTGTTGATAACTTTTAGCATCGTACAGGCTCTCTCCATAGCCACTTCCCTAAACAAGATTCAAGATTACCAACTTTTAGTGTCCGAACCTTTCCCTTCAGACCTCACATGCACTCTTGCTCACGCAAATCAATAATTCATGTCGACTCGTATGGTCAATCCAATCCACAACATTTAGAAATATACATGCAAAACGAGTGCATGCAAAGCCTTCATATAGTGCTCACGTAACCAACTTGTACTTTGATAATCTAGCTTTCGAAACCAAAGTCTTCAGGAAAAAGGATGTAAGACTCTTCGGTTGTTAAGCTGAATTTTAAATTATAATTAAGTTAAGATCGGCATAATAATTTATCGTGATTACGATACAATACAACTCGCAATTCATAATTTTAAACTTTCGAGTATGTTAAGTACATTATGTAATAATAATGGTTAGTTAAGAGAATCTAATTAAGTCAATATATACGTAGTTGAAACTAGTCGGCTTCTTAATTAAAAGCTAATGTAATGTAATTAGTTGTTAATATGAAAATTCCAATGTCTTGAATATTGATGTCACATTTAGTTGTACTTACGTTGACTTCATTTATAACTGGAGTACTCATGCAATTAGTTTCGTCTCGTCCATTCCATGCATGGCAAGTACACGACCATCTTTTTCACTATTGGTTCAGCCGGATTCTGACTGAACGGAACGTTACCGTTTGGATCCATGTGTGGATAGCCTGCTGTGTTGATTCTGACTGTGAGAGCCCTGCAAAACAAAGGAAGGCAGTTCGGGGGTGATGACCCGATTAGCCCCTCCGACGCT
>JAOSBP010000206.1:1640790-1651510 GCA_027563825.1 Erythroxylum mucronatum
TTTTTAAATTTTGAGGGGCCCAGTACACCACTGACCCTTAAATAACTCTATCTTTATATATATATATATATATATATTAAAAATAATTTTTAAAAAAAAACTTGGGGCCCAGTGACCCCCCAAGTCTATGCATAGCTATGTCTCTGCTTACGAAGCCCTTTTTCTCCCTCCCTCTCTGAAAGTTCTAGAGATATTTTCTTTATCATATTACGAAGTCCTCTGTTCTTCTTTTCTCTTTCATTTTCTCAGCAAACAAGCAAGATCTAGCAAGCAATCTAAAGATAATATGTTGATGGGAAAGCGTCCACGACCACCCATCAGAAGAACTGCTAGCATGAATGGCATCACCCTCCACCAAGCCCAACAAACGACTTGTGGTCATCGGTAATTATATTTGTTTGTCTTCTCTCTTATGCATCTCACACAACCTTCGCTATTTTGAACCGACACTCTCGAATGTTCTCCCTTTTCACCAGAGACGGATTTATGAAGCCAAGGCGTTCCATGAAGAAAATCCGACGGAGGTGCGGCCAATGGGATGTTTCAGTGTTTCCACTGTGATCGTGGATCTGATAGAGCGCCAAAGTTCTTGACACAAGGGGGTTTTGTGTTTTGCCGAAATATCTTTCCAGGTACGTGTTCTGATTCTCTCCAGATTTGCTCTCACCGTGCTCGGATCTCCACACAGGTACGTTTTCGCTCTCTGATTCTCTCTTCCTGGTCTCGATTCCTCAGCCTTTAGCTCTTCTCTTGCTTCAATCTGGCTCCGTTGCTTGTGTAAAGAATGATTCGAGAGCTTAACGACTGATTTCTGTGATATTTAGCTCTTTCTCTTGTAGTTTCTGGGTTTTTGACCGAGTTTCAGCGGGTATCGCTTGAAACATTACGTTACTTCGCAGAACTTCGACGTTTAAAGCTTTTTAGGAAAATTAATTCATTCCTCTTTGAATTCGTAGCTCTAAACTTAGTTTAATAGTGAGAATGTACCGATCTTCAAGTGTATAGCCTCTGAAGCTCACTGCTAAAACTGGTCACCGGCGAGTTTTCTCGTCGCTGAAAGCTGAAAGGGGTATTTTGTCTTATTCTCTTAATAATAATATCTACTTTATTATTCTCACTTTCTACCTTTTTATTTGCATAATAAATCAATTTTGAAAAATTAGGTTCAATTAACTCGATATTTTCCATTTTTTCTTATTTTTTTCCTCTTTTCGGATCTGACGGTTGATATGCTCTTTATTGGGACTGATCTAACAGTCAGAACTTTGTCATCCACTCTCACGCAGGTTTTTCCTTTTCCATAGTTTCCTCTTTTTAGCGCACGCAAATGGAGGAGACCATCCACGGTACCACGATAGTTACGCAAAATAACGGCGCGCTAACGTGCGCCGGGGAGGTACTTGCAACTCTGCTCGTCTCCACCTTGGTCAAAGCTACTCAGCTTTTAGCTCAGGTGAGTTTCCTTTTTTTCTTGGTTTTTCCAAATAAATATTATTACATATTTCTGATTTATATTTTCAGTTGTTTTTGCAATTAATATTTGGCTTTTTTTACTTAACGTACGCCGGTGTTAAGTAAAGATAAATTCAACTTGTTTTGTTGGTGTGAGAGGATTAGTAGGCTAACGTACGCGGTGGGTGAATAGCAAGTAGGATACGATCAGTTTTTCAGACGGAGAAGGTTGTCTTCTGATTTGGTTTAGTTTGTTCGCACGCGCGGGCTGGTAGATTCTTTCTTTTGTCCACGTGTCGCGTTCCGATAGGAGGTTGGCTGGAAACTGGAGCTAGTAGTTTAGGAATATTCTGTCCCAAAAGATGCTTCTTATCTTTTAAAACGAACCACTTGTCATCCCACACGTGCTATGCTGGTACAGGATTTTTTTTAATTTTTTATTATGAAATTAGGTAAATTATCAGGTGTATGTAATAATTCTAAGTAAGCTTTCGAATTTACACAATAATTTTTAATAATCCAAATAAGTTTTTGTAAACTAAATTAAATTGTTCTTTGTTTCTGTAGAAGGAAAAGAATACATGATAGCTAAAGTTGAGATAGTCACATATTCCATTTTGCACTAAGCCAATATTCCACTTGCTAGCGATTCTAAAAGCTCTGTAGTATTTGATTCCAATAAGCAAGTGTTTGATAATATCTTCTTACTTTTGCCACTTTGTTTGATAACTTGTGAATATGAACTTGGATTAGCTAATTAGATACTGCTGCTATGGGGCTCCAACTGTAATTTTTTTGAACTACTGCGGAACCCATTTGTGTGGCATGGTTTCAGGAATCGATAACAGCATTTCTTCTCCGTCACGTACCTAGAACAAAGGGAGATGAAGTGCAGAGCCATGATCATCCAGTTGAAGCGGAAGGAGGAGATGAAGATGATGATGATGGTGATGATGGAGATGGTGGTGACTTTGGAGAAGGTGAAGAAGATTTGTCATCTGAAGATGGAGGTGACCATGAAAAGAATCCAAACAACAACAAAGACAACAACAAAAGCAACTCTAAAAAGGGTGGAGGAGCTGGTGGGGCAGAAGAGAATGGGGAGGAGGAGGAAGAAGACGAAGAAGATGGTGAAGACGACGACGACGAGGATGAAGACGATGAAGATGACGACGACGACGATGACGGTGGTGAAGATGAGGAAGAAGATGAGGTCGAGGAAATTGAGAATGAAGAAGAGGAAGAGGATGAAGACGAGGAATCTCTTCAGCCACCAAAGAAGAGGAAGAAGTAAAAGATTGGACGACAATGTCTTATGTGACTTCGTTATCTAACATTATGTGGTCTGATCTGATCCTTCTTAAGGCTGCTAGTACGAGAACTGTGTAGGACGATGTTGTTATCTTAATTTCCTTTTGATGATTTAGAGTACTTCGGTGATGTTCAAGAATCTTAGCTAAAATTTTAATTTCACAAATTCCTTGTTAGACCTTATAAATCATTCCACTCATTTTCTTATTTCATATTTAGCTATAAACTTGCTAATTATAATTAAATATATTTTCCAAACCCAAATTTTTAAATGTAATGTTACATTAACTACAGTGTTAGGACGATAAAACAACAAGAAGTATGCGCAATTTTATTTTTATTTAATGAAGAAATTATTTTTAATTTGAAGTATAGGCAATTAAAAGGTTTTGTGTTTGAATCTTCTTATTTATGCTCTCTTAATTGAACTTGTTGAACAGGGCTTGTCTAGTGCGGAGTATTCGATTGACGTGATTTGCAGGCTATTGTGGCAATCCGGAGGGCTACCCATTGTACATTCAAAAGATAACGATTGCGGGTTCTTCTATTTAAATAAAATTAAAATTTAAAGTATCAATTTATAATAAAATTTAAAAGGTTAATGTAAATATTTTTCTTTAGAAAGAAACTAAAAGATAAGTTTTTTTTAAGGTAGTTTTTATTTCAAACGAGGATATTTAATAAAAAATAATTATAAAAAATAATAAAGATGAGTCTGAAAGCAACTAGATAAGTTGTTCTTTTGTAATCATAAGATTATAGGTTTAAATAATAGAAATACTCTCTTTGAAAAAAATACTGAAAAAAATTGTGTACATTATGACTCTTTCCAAATCGAGTACGGTGACTTGTATTTAATAAAAAATAATATTCACCAAATCTTATAATGATAAATAGATTTTTGTAAAAGAAAATCTTATGAAAATTTGCATATATTTTTTAAAGAAAAATTGATTGACCCCTAATAATTATTTATATATTAAGTATTTTGAATTTTAAGAAGGGAAAAAAAAAACTATAAAACCGAAACCTAACCAAAGCAAGTGGACCCTTCACAGACCATACAAGACGCTGTGAAGAGAGAAGAAAGTCTTAAAATTAACTGAGACTTTGTTTTGATTAAACAAAGATTTCACAAGTTTAATGATCGTAATCATCGGCTCGCAAATCCGTTTCTCCCAAATCTTGTTCTGATGGCTGATAACGCAGACCCTTCGCCTCTTGTGCCGGTGACCCCAATCATCGAGCCTAGCGAGATCGACCTCGAGGCCGGCCCCGGCGAACAGATTCAGTGCCGTATATGCCTCGAAACTGACGGTAGTTTTTGACCTAAACCCTCTAATTTCCCCAATTTTGAAGAATTCTCACTCTTGTTTCTGTAGGCAATTTGTTGCCTTTTTTTGAAGTGGTCCTTGGTTGTTGAACAAAATTATCGGGGTGTTGCGTGAAAAAGATTTTAATTTTGCATTTTTTACGCATGTGTGATAGTGAATGCTTCGTTTGTTTCTTTATTTTCTGTTGGAAAAGTAGAATTTTGTAGTGAAACTGACTCATAAGATAGATTTTTGGTTCACTTATGATTTGTTTAGCCTAGTCCTTTTACTTTGTCTGCTATTCGTGGCAACGATAATTGAATTGAAAGTGAGCAGAATTGATCTAAGTTGAGAGCTGAGTGTTTAGCAATGTCTTGTATTTTAAATGGGTTCAGGTTTTTTTTTTTTTTGGTTAGCATGTGGCCTCTACTTGATGCTCTTCATTGTTAATGATATCTGATATCTTATTGAGTTATATTTTGGTTTCTTAGATACCTTGTGAGCAGCATTAGACTTTGGGTGCATTGAGTCGGGCTATCAATATTTGCCTTTGATCTATTATTGGTTATTTTAGGGAGGGATTTTATTGCACCATGTAAATGCAAAGGGACGTCAAAATATGTTCATCGGGAATGCTTGGACCATTGGCGGGCTGTAAGGGTATGATTCCATTTCCATTTTATTGACTCTGATTTATTAATTGAATTAGAAGCATGTGACAGGATTGTTGCAGAAAGTGTGAGTCAAGTTAACATGGGTTTCTTCACGAGAGCCTGATTTTGGTGTTGATTTCGTTTTGTGTTTCTGTAGGAAGGATTTGCATTTGCTCATTGCACAACCTGCAAGGCTCCTTACCATTTGAGAGTTCATGTTGCTGCTGACAGAAAATGGCGGACTCTAAAATTCCGATTCTTTGTGACAAGGGACATTGTCTTTATATTTCTGGCTGTTCAGCTTGTATGTAATTAATTCCCTTCGTAGTTTCCTTGATATTTCTAATTTTAATTACAAGAATTCTCACTGTTATTACTCACCATCTGCAGGTAATCTCTTCACTGGCATATTTAGTGTGTTTAATTGATAGGTATCAAAACTCCTGGCTTCGTCTTGCTTGGGGATTTGACAGTGAACTTAGCTTCTACTACATATGTGGTAAAATGTCAAGACCTGACATGAGGTTCATGATAGCTTTTGCATTACTCTGGCAGACGACACTATCCTCTTCTATGCATATTGATTGCAGTATTGTTTGTTTCTGGCCATACATGAGATTTCCCCCTTCTTTCCTAAATTGTACTGATTGGCCATTTTGATGCTTTAGCAGACTGACTTGATGATATGTTGATAGGAATTTTCTTGTAAGGTTATGCATTGTGTCACAAAGTTTCCTCTTTGCCACAGTATGTTTGAGCATCTCTTGTCTGTAGATAATATGATATAGGGTTAAGCGTTAGTTTCACTTTGAACTGACTGCAAGGGCTGACTGTTCCTAGTTGTTTACTTTGTGATTGCAAAAAATTGTTATGCTTCTGTACGTGAATGGTTACTTGGACTTCTTTTTTTGCTAACACATAATTGAGCATTCCATGTGTATCTCTGCATATTTGAAATGAATCAATCATACAAAGTTGCATTTGGTTGTTGCCTTTTCGAATTGATCTAAATGGATGCAAGAGGCACTTGATTTGTAAATTGTATTTCATGTACTGTTTCTTAACTTTAGCTGGAACTTTTGGATGGATCTTTTGTGCAGGAGCTCTATTGTTCTTTGCATTGTTGGGCCTCTCTGGATGCTTCATTACTTGTTATGATCGAAGAGTGCGGAATGATTTGGCTCAGCCTTGTCGAGAATTATGTCTTTGTTGTTGTCATCCCGGGTATGATCTGCTGTCTATTCATGCTATATGTAGGATATGCTGGTGGTATATCATAATCATTGTGGCTTCAAGGGCTTAGGTAGATCTTTCTTGGTCTTTTGGGTTGAGATTGAATCTATAAATTGAGGGCTTCATGTTTTATGATCCTTCCACACATTTGCCTACTTTGATACATTTATGCATGTCTTTGCTATCATATTCTTGTTTGCACCCTCTTGGTTGGGTTGAGATTAAAAAGTCAACAACAATGTCAGCCATGCTGTCATCTCACATTAAGATGAGGAAAGCTTCTCGATATAGAATATTTCTTACTAGTTATTAGCAGATCTTAAGCTTCTATGCTATAATCAATTGTGTGAAGAACATACTTGCAATTCCTGGGGATATTTTAACTCACTAGATGGAGTAATTGTTCAATTTAGGTACTTCTATATGATAACAACATACATGTGGCAGTTTCTGGTTTTTCTTTATTTGTATAACTAACTTTTTTTCATCTTTCAAAGTTTTTTATGAAAGGGCTGAGTTGCAAACTCAAATTACGAGTAGTTTTCATAACTTGGTTTATTGCCATACCCAAATTTCTAACTCCATGTTTCTGAAGTAAAATCCATTAACCATACGCTTGGTGTTATGATAGCTTATATATGCTTTGGTACTGGATTAAATAAAGCTTGGTGTTATAATATGTTAGAGACGATTTTTCCTTTGTGCAGAATGTGTGCAGACTGCCATTTGCCTGGCACACTCTGTATGTGGACTGATTGTACCACTTGCTTTGAAAGTTGTGCAAGTGCAGCTGGTGAATGTGGTTGCTTGGGTGGTGCTGGCGAAGCAGGCCTACCGTTATTGTTTATATTGGCATTGGTCGTGCTGGGACTATTTACTGTAATTGGCATATTTTACAGCGTTTTGGTGGCTACAATGGTTGGACAACGAATTTGGCAGCGACATTATCACATACTTGCAAAGAGGATGCTAACCAAGGTCAGTGGCATAACCTGTTATCTGATTATTTCAGAATGCTAAATGTAGTCCTATGTTGAATCTATGTTTAAGCCTAATTTGCACAGGAATCACTCCAATAGTTAAGTTCTTTAGGAATGATTATCCTGTCCATGGTCATATATGTGCCTACTTTAGCTTTACCCCAGAAACATGCCAGATGCCTTTGAACCTGGCCTAGCACATTAAATGTTTTGGGTGTCATCAGTCGTATTTGTGATCATTGTATCCAAGGTGTTTCTGTACTACAATTTTGACATTTTGGGTAGTAGTCATTGTGATGTTGGAGAGGGGATGGTCCAATTCTGGAAGTTGTCTGTTCAATGTGGCCTTTAGAGCATAATAGGAATTTTTGATATGTAACAAACATGATAGGTGATCCATTTGACATTTTGCTTTTGTTAGAAGAGTTGTGTACCTTGACTTTATTTTGTTCTGAAATAGTTTTGATATTCTCTGTCAGGAATATGTAGTCGAGGATGTTGACAGTGAAACGAATGGATCTGATTGGTCTCCCCCTCCTCTCCCACCTGAACATATTCAGCAGCTGAAAAATCTAGGCCTTCTATGAGTGTAAGGGGTGACATCATGGATCACAGGAATAACATGCTATATAGGAATTGACTGGCTATTTCTAATTTAGTAGGTCAGTCTATGATGCGAGCTTTTGACTTTTACCTCTATTATAAAAGTATCTATGCAATTTAAGGAAATATCCAAGGCCCCTCCGATGTGAATGATCATCTATCAAAACCAAGTACTGTCATTATTTAAGTTTCTTGCGATATCCCGAAACAGCTAACAAAAGAAGAAGTTTGTATAATTAATTTCACGTTGTAACAAGAACGAACAGAACATGTGATGTACTAGATGCTAACTTTGTGCATGTCACTTTCTTGTTTATCGATTTCAATAAATGTTTTTCTGCTTCAATTGATTTGAGTGAAGTAATTTCCTTTCATCTGTTCTGTTTATTCCTTGAATAAAAATCATATTGCTTGCAAGATGAATTTAAAGTGAAGTCTTTTCTTCAATATCGTGATCAAAGAAAGAATGCCCCAGAAATCACTTGAACTATACTTCTAGTGATCAACAGATACCTTAACGACAGACTGGAATTTCCACATTCCAGGTGTTTTAACTCTGGAAATAGATGTGAAATTTGGAAGTACTGATTAGCAGGTGATTCCATAGTTGAACAAGCGACGATAGCCTGCCCTCATGTGGTCGGAATTGCAGGCTGCAGTAAAATCCTCAGCATGGTTGAGAGAGACACAATTTGTTGCTTTAGCTTCTGTACTCCTGACCATTGTTGCAGATGAGCATTACATGGACATGCCATTTTCTATTAAGACGGTGGTGTGAGATAGGTTCTTAGACATATTTAGACAAATACCAAGTCTTCCTCACTATGTTTAGAACGACAGGGGGATATGTTCCAAGTTCTTTGATGTGTTCTCAGGAATCCGTACATACATCATATGAACCTTTTAAGCTTGTCAATTCCTGGAAAGCTCCACATGCACATGGCATAAAGCTTGTGAACCATCATGCCGACCTTTCTGACCTGTTTTCGGTGGTAGACGCCTTACTTTAATGCTAAAAGCCACACATGGCACAACCCCATTTATAGATTTAAGATTCGAGTCTCGGTTTGTACTTGAGGATGCTTTACTTATGACACAACACCATTTATAGATTTAAGATTCGAGTCTCGGTCTGTACTTGATGCTTTACTTATATTGAAATCTCTCTCGGATATGCAGCTTTTTAAAATTTATGATCAAAATTTTACCTTTTATAAAGGACCTATTCGGTTCAAACAAAAATTAATTTGGGTGTAGATGACTTAAAAGTATTTTCTTATAATTGAGATCCTCTTAAGATATCTCGTGGGTAATAAAAAAAAAACTAAATTATTTGAGCATCACTCAATGAGGCTAAAAACAAATATCTTTTCTCCTTAAAGTCTTACAAAAACAGCAATTTATGAATTTTCTAAATTAAAAATTCATAAAATGCAATTAATGTATATCTTTTTTTAAAATAAAAAAAGTTTAAATTGTAATTAATGTCTATGACTTAATATTATAATAATGTCTTCTAGGATTCCAACGTAGTCGAGGCGAAGCACCATGTCTTGTCCAAAAACCGACAAACCCCCAATACCGCGGCATAAAGAGAACACAAGAAACTGCCAACGACTATACTATACAATAATCGTCACAAGACTCAGAACCTAAGCATCCACCTGTCAGCCTTATCCATTTCTATGATCGTCACCTATAAATAATTACCTCCTCAGGTGTGGTACTCCTCGGAGATCATCACACCCACAAAAGCTTTAATACACAGCATCCTCCATGGCTGATATTGCTATATTGGTTGCAGAAGAGTACGAAAGGAGAGTGAAGAAGAACTCACCAAAGGCTGCTGATGATGATACTAGCTGGGTTTGTACTTGTGCTTCTGTCGTAGCTCAGAGGGTCAGAAACAAGATTAACAGCAACGATGGCAGTCTTCTTCTTCGCAAAAGCTTGGAGTTTTCCAAGTTGGTTTTGGAACCCAAGTCCCAAGTATCTACTGCTGCTTCTAATGGCGTCTTCTCTGCCTAGTTCTTGAGTTTTTAAGGTCGAGTCTTTGAAGTGACTTGATTCATCACTTTCTGTGTCTGTCTTCTTGATATGATCTGATATATATGTAAATAGACTTAGATTATCCTCAATGCATATATATATATATATTACGAATTTCAGGTTCATTAGTACATTCCATGGAAGAAGATTTGTGGTTTGGTAATCTAATGTTTGGGACTGATTAATTAGTTTGTTAATCTTCTGTTCTGATCCACCGTCAGGCTGAATAGTTGAAAGTGACAAGTCGTTTCCCGGCGAGGTCATATTGATAACGACAGATTATCAGCTCTTATATTGCCTGCACATCACACCTTTTGTTTTATTTACTATGTTTTAATCTTATTTTATTAAATTTTATTTATATATTTATCGTAATCTCACGTAAATATATAAATAAAATTTAATAATAGAAACACTATAATTAAAATAGGAGATTTAATCTAATAAGGACTTTAAGTCCTTATTAATTGGTATCAAATGTGTACTTTCAGGCTACCATTTTATGAGTAACCACTTTATGAGAGGACTCTATCATTTGGTATAAGAGCTAACACCACTCCTTCAAATCCTTGTGCTACGCTTACGGGTGGTGACGCTAGCATTGTAGTGTTCGTCTGGGGTTAGAAAAGGTCTAGTGCACAGCCAGCCTGTGGGTATGTGGGTGGTGACGTCGGTATAGCAGTGTTGGCTTGGGGCTAGAAAAAGTCTAGCGCACAGCCAGCCCACTAGTGCTTGGGCTGCGAAGTGTGGTAGAATATTACGGCCTAATTATCCCACATTGGTAATAAAAAAGACTGATGTGAAATTTATAGATTTATGGGCTCTCTCACCCTTCAAGCTAACTTTTAGGGTTGGTTTTCTCATATGACCTGTAACATAATCATGTTTATTTGAATTATTAAATTCATGGGTTGTAGCACTTGTTCCTCTTTTGGTGTTTTAATATGTTACGTATATTTATGTAGATTTTATATAAATGTATAAATAAAATTTAATAAAATGATGTTAAAATTAGTTAGTTGGAATAAAAAAATATGTTATTTATCAATTATCCGTCACTTCATAAATTCATTGACTGAATCATTGTTACGGATTTCGTACCGTACCGGCCAGAATCCGGTACCGG
>JAOSBP010000206.1:1654145-1674095 GCA_027563825.1 Erythroxylum mucronatum
TAGAAGGATAGGCAGATACCTACCTAGGTAGCTGTGTAGGTACCTGCTATATCTAGTGGGCGGTCACAAGACGAGTGTGGTCCAGTGAGATGTCCTGAGACATACTGGAGTGCCAAGTCACCAATGTCGATGCCTACTAGGTCACCAGCGTGTGCGAAGGGACTTCTGTGTGTGCGGCGATAGGCTGATAGCAGACCCCGTGGACCTCGGCGGCTGCTTAGACACTGATTCTGCTTTTGATTTGCGTCAAATGGTAACCCGACTCGTTTGCTATTTAGCGCCTTCCTAGCACCTGGACGTCCGCACACGCGCCGGCCAGCCTCCCCCCGCTTGGCTCAGCGTCGCACGGGCCGTCCTCCTTCCCCCGAATCCGCTATCTCGCCGCCATTTCCTTCTATTCCTCTTTCACTACATTTCTCTCTTAGTGAAACCACATCACAATCTCTTCCATGAGGTATTCCTCTTTTCCTTGAAGAAAATCTACTATGGGAAGAACCTGACAGAATTCTTCACAAGTCTAGTCGCTCATAAATTCCTTTAAGGAGCCCCGCGCTTTTCTCCATGTCAACTGCTTTAAATGTTTGGCAGCGATAACCGACTTCACGGACTTTGCTGTAGCTCTATCGCTACCAGTGCAGCAGCAATGTCATCATTTTCTCTCCTATAAATTTTCTCTCATGAACATTAATGAGCAACACGTATGAGATGATGAACAACGACGTTTGAAGAGTTTTCCAACATCACTTTGAAGAAAAAACAAAAATACAATAGTTCTTCTTGGCTTGACTTATGACACCCTTGGAAGGACAAGATAGAATCTTGAAGCCTGTCGTCAACTGGACTATCAGGTCCAACAAGCCAGGGGTTAAAACATACACCGACTTGTGTAGACAAGCAGAGAAAGAATTCTGCCATACTGAAGACTCGCAATTTAACATTTCATGTCACTGGCTTTTGGAGACAAAGAACGTTTGGAGCGGTGATATTACAATTCGCACTGCATAATTTCCAGATACCAGAATGACACATCGTACAAGCTCACTGACTGGTAAGAAAGGCTTCATTGGCTCTCAAGATTGGCATGAAGTGAACATGGATGCAAAGCACGTCGACGACAGCATGAACGATCTCTCGATGGCACCTGGCAGTGCGATAAGCGCCTCGCAATTCAAGCACGAACCTGAATGGTCTTCACATGAGCAAAGCCCGGCATTCAATCACAACGCTGAATTTGAGCCGCTGATGGGTGACTACGCGGTGCACAATGGCCCAGCTCCAATGAATATTTCCTTCGATCCAACCCCGCAAACCACTCAAACTGGGCCCACACCTACAGCCAGCGCCAACACAATGACCATAGCTCCGCCGACCCAGTTTCCAATGTCTCCTCAGCAGCAGACGTGGTTGCCGACGCAAGTAAGCGACGGATTCGATTTTAGTCCATTAGCCCCCCAAAGCACACGCCATACACCCGTCTTCGCAACGAGCACGAGCATCTTACGCAGGGACGGCATTCGCAAAAAAAACGCTCGCTTTGAAATTCCGGCAGAGCGGAATCTACGCACCATCGACCAGTTGATTGCGCAGACCTCTGATGAATCAGAGATAAAAGAGTTGAAACAGCAGAAGCGCTTACTGCGAAACAGACAAGCTGCTCTAGACTCTCGACAGCGAAAGAAACAACATACAGAACGACTCGAAGAGGAAAAGAAGCAATATACCAATCTCTTAACCGAGCTGGATGAAGAATTGGGAGCAGCGAAACTGCGAGAGGCTGAATGGATGCGACAACGCGATGAGCTGCTGCAGACCAACAGCCGGCTCCATCAATGGTGTCAGCAAGTCCAAGCAGAAAAGGAAGAGGCTATCCGTGTGCATACGGTCGAATCAGGCCAATTGCGCAAGGAAAATTCCATGCTTCTCGAACAACTGCAGAGATTTGACACTGTCCAGCTAAATGCGCCAGGATCTAATGGACTAGCCACTGAATTCTCAGACTTTGAACAATTGACCATTCAGGCAAGTCCTTGGGACAACTTTTCCGTACACAACAGCTTCAACTTGGAATCAAATGCAGACAACGACGAGAGTCTTGCCATCACCGGAAAGTCTACCAGCTCACTAGACCGCAAAGAAGAGCAACCGCCGGCCACGGGCTTGCTATTCATGCTCCTGCTTTGCGGCGCTTGGATGTTATCCAAGGGGCCATCAAGCGGATCGGATATACTTTCTTCGGTACCAGATGAGTTAAGGGACTATTTTATAAATTTAAAAAATATCCCGAAATGGTACCCGGTACCGATACAGTTCCGTTCCAGAGCCCAATCCGGTACCAAGTCCGGTACGGTATTCAGAACATTGGACTGAATTGTTTATTAAAGAACTAATTAAGGAAAATATTGAGGTTGGGGTCTAATCTAAGTCGAATTCAATCTGATTTATTATTATATTTAATTAAATTAATTAGTTAATTTGCTTTTTAACTTTTATTAAATATATATAATAATTTACTAATTACATATTTTAAATAAATTATTTAATTAAATTTAACCCCCGCTCCAATCCTAAATTGATGGAATACATAAGAAAAAAAGTACCTTTACTTATGCAAAGTTGATGTAACCCGTCACCCGTGGGCCTATGCACTTGAGCATTTGTCCCACAAAAAAGTGCTTTTTGAACATTGGCGACTAAGATCTAATGTTAGAGTTCATATACTATTTCTAATATTACTATGTCTTATTTTGTCTCATAAAATTTTAATTATTTATTTTGCGAGGCTCGCGTGAAACTCATGTGAGACTCACATTAATAAATAGTTGAAATTTATTGAAAACAATAAAATATCATAATATTGGACAGAGGATCTGAACTCTTAAGAACATATCTTTTTCTGCCTTTAGGCAAAAGTGAGGCTTGGGGTAAAAGGTACTGTATTCATACGCTCTTTCGATTAAGACTATTATATAGGATTTATTTAGTGCGGAGTACTTAACTAATATGATTTATAGATTATTGCGTCAATCGAAAAGTTTACTTGGTACGTATCTAAAATATAGTAACTGCGGTTCTTCTGTTTCAACATCGGACCAAAGTATAGTTGGATTTGATATTAATAAAAATAGGTAGATTGTTCAAATTTCTATCCTTATCATTTAATTAAAATATATAATTTATAAAATTATAATCATAAATAATACGAGATTGCAAGATATGTACGAGGAGGACAATGGGCAGGACCGGATCCAGTTGCCATCAATAGATATGTGAAGCCCACATCGTCCTTAATCTCAGGCTTAACATATTTTTGGATGATAACAACATTTTTCTCAATTGAATACCAATGTTTAAAATTAGGGTTAAAAGTAATTGGTAGATTAATCTATATAAAAATTAAAAAAAAATTGAAAGAAACTTTTTTTAAGCTATGCTTAATTAGCCGTAAGGTTTATAATAGAATGAAATGTAAATTGACGTAAGATCGCAAGTGCTCAAGAGAGGACGGTGGATCCCACTAAAAATATGGTTAGTTTTATTTAAACATATTTGTCAAAGAAAACGGGTCATTTTTTAATTGAAATCGACTAATTTATTAATTATTTGATTGATTTTTTGTTATAAGGATTATATGATATAAATTGGATTAAAAATTAAGTTGATTTGTATTTATTTTAGTTGAATTGGTTGGTACGGTCCGATTTTTAAATTATAACCACAATACGATAAATTAAAATTATATATATATATATAATCCAAGGAGTGTGGTTGAGTGGTAGGGACTCATCCATCCTTAACTAAAGGTTAGGGGTTCGATATTTGACTTTAGATATGAAGCAACCTTAAATCCTTGGGCAAGCTGTGTCTCACCCTGTGAGTTGCCTACAAACTAGCGAGGGGATTAGTCACTGGTCCGCCGGTGGATACCCTGGTCTAAGACCAATATATATATATATATATATATCTTATCTATAATAATAAATAATTAATTCAAGAGATATACAATATACCAAAAAGAATATAATAATCAAAATTAAGTAAAAGAATTTATAATAATTGAATAAATTTTGGTAGAAGTTAAAAAAACCTAAGTAAGCTATCACCGCGTAATGCGGACAACAAGAGAATGGTATGCTCGTGAATCCCATCGCACTCTACTTTCTTTCTCAGCCGACGATAACTGTCAACAATCTCATCCGGCAAGATCTTTTTCCGACAAACCGGACACGTCGTCGCCGCCAAGCACGACTGCTGCAACCATTTGTCCATGCAGTCCTTGTGGTACGCGTGGTCGCATCTCAGTTTCCTCACGCTTTCTCCTTCGCAAAACAAACTTAAACACACTGCACATTCCGTCAACCCCTCGCAGACCTTCTCCGAGTAACGAACTGTCGGGTTTTCCTTCTCTATCAGCTTCAGGTAAAGGGTTGTGTTGATCGTGTGCTTATCGGCGCTTGAAGTGCTGTTTCTGATGAGTAAGGACCGGACCAGAAGCATTAGCTCGAGGAGTATGAGCTTGAAGAAGATGTTAACGATGAGGTAGAGGGCAGAAAAAAAATGGGAAAACTCTGCCATGGTTAGATAACGAGAAGGTTGAAGAACTTACTAAGGAATGTGCAAGTAGTTGAGCTGCAACAATGGAAGTTTAAATAGCTAAGCCAAGTCTGACTTGGGGAAGAACCGAAGAAGGTGATATGTTTTTTGGTTTCTGCTTCCTCTTGGTAGTTAATGCTGAGAATCGTCAAAATTGGATTAAAAATTTGACTTGTTTATTTTTATTCTTGGAATATTTTAGTCGAAAGTAATAATTTAAAAACTTAGTTAGTTCAATCGTAAAAATCTTGAACTGTCCAATTTTTCGGTTTTATTTTCAATTTTTTGGTTTGATTTATTATAATAATTATTGTTATTAATCGGTCAATTTTTGTAAATTAATAAGTTCTTATAAATCAATTAATGTTCATTTAACAACTTTTTTTAATTAAAATTCAAATTTTTTGATAGGTAAGGAAATTTTTTTATTTTTCAATCATATTTTTATTTTTTTAATTTTATTTAATCTTTAGTCGATTTTATGACACTCTAACACCAGTTGAACCTTTAAATATTAAATCTCTTATCTTAACGGTTTAACCTTCGGCCCGGTTGATTGGAGTTCAATTGGATTCCAATAGAGTCATAGAAGATGTAATAATTAATAATGTAGTAACAACAAATTATGATTTAGGTTTGATAGAATATTAAATCCATAAATAATTAATTATGAGTTAATTAGTATACTCATTTTTCACATGAAATGTCATAATCTCCCTTTAAAAATCCTTTACGTCTTTATCTATAATTTTTAATATAAAATCAAATTAAAAACCTCTTAAATGCTTACCAACTTTTTGCTAATATATTAAAACAAATAATGTCACTTTCTATTTTTATTGTCAGTATAATATTATTATCCAGATTTATTTTAATAAAAATGACCTATCAAATAATTTCAATTTAACTTTAAAAAAATAAATATTTATAAATAACTAAATACTATACAAGTTGATTAATAATCGTTTTCTTATAAATATTAAATAGTGTCACGTCCTGACATCCACCTTTTTTACGTGGGATGTCACATTGTTTTCGGAAGCAGATATGAAAGTTCCAAGTAATTAGCAACCCAAAATCTGGTACGTTGACCCCTTCTTCATGTCTGTAATCTGCTGGTGTAGTGGTTTTGACTTGTTTTTGTTCTTAATCCTGGAGGAGACTTAAGACTTCGTTCTTAATTTCCTCGTGCATGGAGAGGGTAATGTCACTTTCACAGGGTTCTTACTTGTATCCAGCTATGGCGGCCCTATGTTATTTCTAGTTCATGGTAGTTAGGTACGGGTCCGGTTAACCTGCATAACGTTTAATAGTTAAGATTAGGCGGCAGCGTACAAGAAAACAGGAGGATTAAGTATTTTCTTCTCCAACAACAAAGAAGATGTTTCATGAATAGTTCAAGCAGGCGCCTTCTAACAGGTTTCCTGGTTTTCAACTTTGATCAATTGCTTGTCTTCTTTATGCTTTAATCAAAGTAGTTCTTTTCCTTTCCCTTTCACGTTAATCGTTTTGAAGTTTCTCGTAGATTAGTTTACAACTCAACATGCAACTTGCTCATTTAAATTTCGGCTCACGTTTAATTTATCTGGGACGGGATCTTCTGTCCAATATTATGTTGTGTTATTCCGTCTCATGAATCTCAGCCATTCATTTATGCAGGTCCCGCGTTCATTTATACAAGACCCACGTGGGAACCACATAAATAAATGACAGAGATTCGTGAGACAGAATAAGACACCATAATATTAGACAGAAGATCCAGACTCGTTTTATCTATGCTTGATCTGATGAACAACGAACCTGATTTTTTTTCCTTCCTGGGAACGAGGCAGAGAGATTGAAATGTTTAAAAAAATTGGACCAAAATTTAAACCAAGAAGAAGAAAGATTTAAGATTTAAAAGGTTCAATTAATATTAGACTGTCATAAAATTAGATAAATATTGAATAAAATTAAAGAATTTGAAAATTAATTAAAAGAGATTTTTCATACCCATGTAAAAATTTGAAGCTCAATTAAAAAATATTATTAAATAAAAGTTAATTGATCTATTTAATTTATAAAAACTTACAATTTACAAAAATTAACTAATTAATTAATAAACTAATTAATTTTTAATAAAAAAAGTTATAAAAATAGATCGAATCAAAAAATTATACGGTTATTATAAATCTTACGGTTGAATTGACCAAACCGATTGAGTTTTTAATCACTATAAAAATTAAAAGGAAAGAGACTTAGCTGCATGGCTAATTATTTGGTCATCATCTATAATCAACTTTAATAAATAAAAGTTATTTTATTAAAATATTACGCTTTTACTTCATCATCGTCAACATTTAGTTTAAATTTTGCAGAAGTGTTATTACTGATCCGTGTGTTGTAAAAATTATAATTTAAAAATAATTAAAATAATAATATTTTTATTTTTATTTTATTATGAAATATAGATGGTTGCTTATTTACAAACCACGAAATTTTAGAATCAGATTCTCTGTTTCGATTAACCAGTTCTTATCAATTTTAAAATCTACATAAACGTGTGGACAAAATTAAGTAATTGAAATATCCTAACATAAATAGAGTGCTTTAAAAACATGTTTGATTGTTAATAATATTGTAGTTCTATTTTTATTACTGATAATAATAACATATTAGATAAAATTTAAAGATAAATTACTTTTAATTAAATAAATTTATTTAATCTATTATGCAATATTATTAATAAAAATTTTATTAAAATAAAATTTTAAAAATTAATATTTATTTTAAATATATTTTAGTTATTAAATTAATTTTATTTTAAATTTATATATTTTAAGATATTTTAAATTCAATTATATATTAATAATTGTCAAATTAGTTTTATTTAATTATAAAATTAAATAAATTATTGAATTAAATTAAATATTTCATAATTTTATTTATAATTAATATATCAAATCATTAACTAATATATATTTAGTCGAGAATAAATCATATTGAAAAAATAGAAACAGAAAATTAAAAAAATCACTTTTATAATTTTCATAAAATTTGAAAACCGAAAGAAACTAAAACAAACATAATTTTTTTCCTGAATTGAAAAATAAAAACGAAGAACTAAAAATACAAATAAAAATAAAAAGGTCCTAAAAAGTTTTATATAACTAGAAAAACAAAAGAAAGAAACGATTTGTCAAGTTTATTTAAATCAAGTTACAATATTATTAAGTGAATTATTATGTACGTCATGATATTTATTAAAATAATATAAAAATTTTACTTTTTCTTCATCTTTAACACTAAATGTACTGATTAAGTTTGACTCAACTAAATGAGCTATGACCGTTTGTTGTTAAAAAACATGAACAGATAATTTAAGCGGTGTGGTTGAGTGACAGAGACTTATTTATTTAAAGGTCAGGGGTTCGATCCTTGACTTTAAGTATGAAGCAGTCTTAAATTTTTGGGCCAGTTGTTCCATTCTATGAGATGCCTACACTAGAAGGGGATTAGTCTATCGATAGATACTTTAGTTTAAGACCAAAAAAAAAAAAAACAGATAAGCAGACAAAGAGTGTTTGTTGTTCTTAAATAAGGAATGGGTAGGACAATCTATAAGTTGTTGGGTCCTAATAGGAAACCGACCAATTCAATTTCACAACCTAGCGCTAGCTCCCAATAATTCACTCAACAACTTTTTTTATTTTATTTTTCATGCCATTAAATTAAAAATTGCAGAGGCAGATTTCTCAAGTTGGATAGGTAGAGTGGCCATTATTTATATATATATATGATTAAACCACGCAATTAGTTAGTTGAAATTCAATAATTGATAGGAAGAAAGTTTCAGAAATTCAGGTAAGTTAAGGTTTAAAACTGCACATTTTAAGTTACCAATGGTAAATTAGTCAGGTTCGATCTGATTCAAAGTAAATAATTCATATTTAAGTTAATAAAAGTAAGTTAATTTCGTTTAAAATTGCAAATTATAAGTTACCAATGATAAATTAGTCAAGGTTAGAATTGATTCCAAGTAAATAATTCATATTAAATTAAATTAAATTAAAACTTGAACTTAAACTTAAATTTTGGTTTAACAGGGCTCAACCAAAAAATTACGGATGAAGTCATATTAACATAATTCAATTTTAATTTTGAATTCGAATATTCAAATATAATTAGTGTTTATTTGGATATGCTTTTGGGAAGTTAATAAATACTTTTTTTTACCACAAAAACCTTTTTTTAAAAAATGGTTGTTTGACTGTAAAATAAAAATTACTTCTTTAATAAATATGATTTTTTTAGCAGCCAAAATATAACTTTTTAATAGGCTCAAATTTGGAGCTTCTCAAAAAAGCCTCTCAAATAGTTTTTTCGGATAAATTTTTCAGATCAATTAATGAGTCTATTTTGTAGTCCCTTTTACATTTATGTTTTACACATAATTTTCACAATACCTACAAACTCATCTTTCAGTTTATTATGTATTTAACTATTTACTCAATTTAAATTTTTATTTTGAGATTTATATAATATTATTTAGCTTTTTTATTTTTGATATTAGTTTAATTATATTATAATCCATATAAAAGATTTCGTTAGATATATTTTCATTTATGATTCATATGGTTTAAAATTATATAATAATTAATATATTGTGCTTTGTATATTGTTTAATATACTTTAAATAATATTTATATGCATAAATAATTTTTATTACAAAATAAAATATAGTTAAAATTAAAAGTAGTTTTTATTTTTAAGTTGCCAAACAGTCTACTATGTAAAGTTCTTTCAAAAAAGCTCTTTTTAAAATGAAAGCTAAACAATTAACTGGCTTCTAATTAGAAAAATTCTCAGAAAATATCAACAGAAAAAAGCTCTACTGATATAAGCCTAACTAAACATAGGCTAAATTTGAGACGAGCAAACTTTAAAAATTTTTGAAACTCGAACTCGAGTCTTATGGTTTGATTCTGGCCTGACTCACTATTAACCCTAATAATACGATCATAGATTATAATACTTGGGAACAATACCGATCTAGCTAATGGAAATTGCAATAACAGAAGTAATGGTTTAGGTCAAGAGAGGTTAAGGGGATAAATAATAGCAAACGGTCCTTAAATTCTGGCAGGTTGTATCTGTCAGAACCTACCATTGGCATTTTTCTTGGTTTAACTGTTGTACCAAAAGCAAGCTATTCTCTCCTGTCCAAACTACAAACTCCCAAAGACTAATCATACAGTATTAACTAATTGCATTAACATATTTAGAATGCAAATCGTTTTGAAACTTGTACTTGAGGAAACGACAATTCTTTGAACTTGTTCTACTTTCAAAATCAAAGTGCTAGCAGGTCTTATTAATCGTTCAAATTTCATTTAATCATTATTTGAATCTGGAACTTTCGGGTTCGATCTGACTTATTATCGACTCTAAACCTCGTGTGAATTAGAAAAAAGAACCTGTAAAATATGAAGATGATGACCATTAAACATGACAATCGCAGTAGAAATACAATCTGCTATAGAACTTTTTTTGGAGTATATATGACAGATCTATGAAGATATATATGTTTACAGTCTGCAGACAGTCCCCATGTGCTATACAGCAGGAGATAAGGTAGGACCAAGGTCTTAAATTCTAGAGTAGAGGATTTGGTGATTATTGGTCACTCAGCACGTTAGATCACCTTTAATCACTATACCAATACGTTGTATTGACTGGTGTTCATAGCCTACTCTTTAAAACCATCACTTTCCCTACACATTCCGGCTTCAATCATCAATTCTATGACCCTTTTTACCTTTATGATGATAAAGATTATGAGTCACCTACTCCATGCACAGTCACGTATCCCCATAGTTCATGCCATAACACAAAGTTCATTAATTCAATCACCAACCCATCTCTACTGTAATCGAAAGGACCAGACAAGATATTTATGTTCTTGTACATCTCCAACGACTCATTATCCATTTTAAACTATCCGATTACGATAACGATCCCGATCGGGTACACTTTTCTTGTCAAAAAAGTACACATTTAGCATAATAATGTCATGAAAGTTATAAAAAGAATGCATAAATGTTCTTCAATTATGATTCATTCTTCTTTTGGGTAATATGTTTTAGTCATCAACGATAGTACAACATGAGTATGGATGACCATATAGCATTTACTAACACATTCTCCTTTTATGACTACCCAGCACAAATCGCTGAGTCAGTAGTCCAGACTACTCGGAGCTACATGTTTCCCAAATTAAAAAACTTTGATTTAACTAAAACATTCCATGTAAACCATTAGTGTGTAACAAAGCTGAGAACACGTACATGGTGTCTTCCTCGCTGTCATCCAACAACGTCGGGTTCCTTTGCCGCCGGTAACCTCTCACAACCTCGTCAGACAAAACCTGAGTCCGACAAAGCGGGCACGTGGCAAAACCCTGCTGCAGCCACTTGTCGAGGCAGTCCTTGTGGAAGACATGTCCGCACCTCAGTCCCCGGACGCTCTCACCCTCGTGGAATTCTGATAAACATACAGCGCACTCCGACACTTGCCGGTGTTGGTGTCTTGAGAAACAGGCTGTCGGGTACTTTTGTTCGATGAGATTGACGTACTGGGTGTCGGTGATTATGCGCTTGTCGGAGTTTTTGGTGACAGAACGGCATAGCTTGGCTAGTTCCAGGAAGAGGAGAGTGAAGAAGAGAAGGGTCATGGTGAGCAAACGGGAAAGGAATTCAGAGAAAGCCGCCATTGACTTTAGTGCGGGGATGTGAAAATGGAGGACTGTTGGGAAATGCCTATCCGCTCAAGGAAGCATCAGTTTTGTAAGCAACGGAAAAATAGTGAGAAGTTGATCTTTGTTTCTTGGGTTTACTGTGTATTGGTATTGATGATGTCCTACCGGAGAACAAATGAATCGGTGACACGTGGAAAGGTTCATCGTGGCGGTGCCATCCTTGGAAGGAAAATTTTTGGTTGGTTCTTGGAAGGAAAATCCTTGGCTGGTTATTGGATGCGCTCTGCGGGACCAGCAAGGAACTTTACAACGTGTTTTTTTTTCTCTTAAAAAAATTAAAAAATTAAAAATAATAAAATTACTATTTTATAAAAAATAACTTAATAATAATACTCATTACAGGCCTGGCCCAATCAATCCAACCAAAGTCAACGAGTCAAATTTGGGCTAATCGGTCCACAAGTCAAATTTTTTTGACTAGATGGAGCCAACCTCTGGCTTTATCAAAAGTGACAAAATGATGTCATTTTTTAAAATTTTAAAAAATTAATAAATCAAACTAGGTCACAGGTGGGGTAATCCCTGCCTATACTTGACATGTCATGGGTCGAGCTAGGCTTAGCCTAGCTCTTTTTTTTTTGGTCAAAGAAACGGGGCAAACGCCTGAAAGAACGAATTACAGAGCAGAGACTCGGGGCAAGGTCACCCCAACCGAGTCAGCGAACAGAAGCGAAGAGATGCCCGCAACAGGCTCTCCCAACCAATAAACACCAACAGGGAGACTATAACTATACGAAGCCAGCCAATCCGCACAATGATTTGCTTCCCGGAAAACGTGGCGCACCCGAACTACCCAGTTTCGGGACAACAGCTCACGGATAGCTGAAAGCAAAGGATGCAACTCCCGCTTCGGGGCACTGAGAAGACTGAACACCACCAGCACAGAATCCACCGTCAATTCCACCCGATCATAGCCATGAAACCACGCCAGAGCGAGACCATGGTAAACTGCCCAAAATTCAGCCTGCAATGCCGAGCAACACCCCAAAAGTGCGCCAAAACCAGCCAGCCAACACCCGCCAGCGTCCCGGATAAGCCCACCAGCTGTCGTCAGACCAGGGGGCCCCTGGGTTGAGCCATCCGTGCTCAAATTCACCCAACCTTCACTTGGCTTCGGCCAACAAACATCCACTAACCGGTAGGATTGGGCAAAAGGAGGCAAGACATCCTGCTGCAGTTGCTGGGCCAGTAACGCGTCGCGCACAAAAGCGTGAACCTCGCCGATGAGATGGGTGGTGGACGTACCAGGGTTAAAGCACCGTTTATTACGCCAGGTCCACAACTTCCAAAGAACCACACCGAACATCAAAGGCCAAGAACCGACAGCGTGAGACCCAACGTGAGGTCGAAGGTTCAGTTCCAGCCAAGCAGGGAAGTCGCGAGAAAAGAACTGCTGTCGGCGGCCGCCAGGAATGAGATGGTGCCAAATTTCGCGGGCCGGCCAACAGTCACGAAAAACATGAGCTAAGTACTCCTCATGCAACGGGCAGTCCACGCATGCAGGCGAATCGGTGAGGGAAAGCTGAAAACGCCGGCCATTGGTCATAAGACGATGATTCGCCACTAGCCACAAGAACATTTGGATACACTTCGGCCCTTGCCAGGCCCATATTAATTGCCAGATAGGGCGCCGTGGCGACCACTCATGCCTGCGGAGCGTGTAGTGAAATTACCAGAAGGCTCAAGTGACCAATAAAGCTAGTCAGCCGCCTGGGAAGGCCGGGGAGGGAAGATTGCAGCGATGTGAAAAAGGAACTGTGGAGGAAGAAAGTCCCTAATATCAGCCCACACCCAGTTGCCATGAAGGTCCACGTAGTCACAAACAGTGCGAGCGAGATGATCGTCGAGAACTAAGCTAACCGAGTAAGAAAGCAAGGCCCCAGTCACCCCGGGAACCCAATGATCAGACCAGAAGCGAACCTGAGTCCCATTCCCCACTGTCCATTTAGCCCCAGCCGTGATCATCGAGACAGTCGCACAGATACTACGCCACAAGGGAGATGCCGCTGAAGGAGAAGTCGGCGCCAGCTGGAGAAGCTGATCAACCCTATATTTGGCACGGAAAACCTGATTACAGAGCTTATGCGGTTCCGTAATAAAAGACCACCCAAGCTTCATATGAGCTGCGACATTCATATCCCCCATGTCTTTCAGCCCAAGGCCGCCTGAGGACTTAGGGCGACAAATCTGCTGCCAAGAGATAAGATGCATGCGGTGACGGTCCTCAAATGAGCCCAAATAAACCGTCTACATGATTGATCCGTTTTGAGTAGTAAACCTTTCGGGATTTTGGCAGTCTGCATGGTATAGAGAGGAAGGGCCCCTAGGACCGATTGGCACAGGGTGACCTGTCCCGCCAAGGAAAGACTCTCGGCCTGCCACCCCAAAAGCCGAGCTCGCACCTTGAGAAGAATATGCGAATAAGTGGCCTTAGTGACCCGCCGATGGAGTAAGGGAACTCCCAAGTATGTGCCAAGATCAGAGGTCGGAACAAAACCAGAGAGCCTCGCAATGGAACTACAAACAGTCGAGGCAACATTGGGGGAGAAGTAAACTTTGGACTTATGGGCACTAATTTGCTGACCAAAAGCATCACAAAAGAGAGCTAAATAGTCCAGGACCTCACGGATTTGGGCATCAGAAGCTTCGGCGAATAAAACCATATCATCAGTAAAACAAAGATGAGAGATTGTCGGGCCATGTCTACCGAACCGGAAAGGTTTCCAGTGTCCCACTCGCACTCGTGACTCAATTAGGTGTGAGAGCCGCTCCAGGCACAAAACGAAGAGATAAGGAGACAGGGGATCTCCCTGGCGGAGGCTCCGCGAAGGCTGAAAAGCAGGTGTAGGACGTCCATGCCATAACACTTACAACTGAACCGTGGAGACACGACCCATAATTAGATGCACTAAAGAATCAGGGACACCAGCAAGCTGAAGAATGTCTCGAAGGAAAGTCCAGTTCAGGCGATCATAAGCCTTGTCGAAATCAATCTTAATGGCTATGAATCCTTTCTTGCTCCGGAGGCGACAGAAAGAGTGCATAACCTCCTGAGTAACGACTATATTATCCGAAATCTGGCGCCCTGGAACAAAGCTACTCTGATAGGGACCAATGAGCGAAGGAAGGGCAGCTTGGAGACGTTGCACCAGGAGCTTGGTGACAATGTTGTAGCTCACATTACACAAGCCGATAGGCCGAAATTGGGAGACTTGCTCAGGAAAGTCACATTTTGGGATGAGAGAGATAAACGTCCCATTAATGTCCCGGAGAAGAGAAGGATCGTGGAACACCGGACGCACTAAATGGAGGACATTTGGTTTCACCAGACTCCACTGGGACTGGAAAAAGTGGGCATGGAACCCATCGGGACCAGGCGCTCTATGGGCACCAATATAAAAAAGAGCATGGGTGACCTCCGACTCCGTCACCTCCATGGTCATGGCGTCCTAAACCGCAGAAGGGACATGCAGAAATCCGCTTTGGAGTGGAAAAAGAGGGCCACTGTCATTCTCTTCTGAATACAAAGATTGAAAGAAACATAGGACTAAGGCCTGTAAGGCGCGTGAGGTCAAATATCCACTAACCCATGTCATCCCGGAGAGCTTCAATGCGGTTGCGCCGGCGGCACACCGTGGTGGAAGTGTGGAAAAAGCTTGTATTTCTATCACCCAAACAGAGCCAATCCATTCTAGACTTTTGAAAGCAGTGCAAGGTCTCCTGACGAAAAATGAGTTGATAGTCAGCCTGAAGCTGCGACTCTAAACGGAGTAAGAAAGGATTGGGGCGTAGCATCAGGGCCCTCTGGACCCCACCAAGTCGGGCAAGAACACGTCTTTTACGGCGAAAAATATGGCCAAACACGTCTCGGTTCCAAGCCTGCAAACAAGATTGCCAGCGGAGGAGCATGAGAGGAAGGGCCGCCGAGACATCCCAATGGGTCATGAGGAGGCCAGAGTAATCGGGGTGAGTATTCCAGGCGAGTTTAAAACGAAAAGGTTTCTCGCCAAGAGGCGGATAGTGCAGAGGCTCAATACAGACCAATATAGGGTGGTGATCCGAGTAGACCCGGGGTAAATGCCGAACGGAAGTCGACAGGAAGGCGGAGATAAAATCAAGGTTACCGAATGCACGATCCAATCGTTTAAAAACCCGACCATAAGGAGGACTCTCGGGACCCCGCCAAGTAAACTTTGGCCCACTGAAACCCAGGTCGATCAGGTGACAAGCATCCACCCATTGCTGAAACCGTGCACTACGTCGGAAGTCAAAAGGCGCACCCCCTAGTTTTTCCGCAGGACCGAGCATTTCGTTAAAGTCACCCGCTAGTAGCCAGGGAAGGGAGATCGAGGCGGCAAGGTCGGCCAGAGATTGAAACAACGCAGCCTTAAGGATGGGCGCAGGGTGCGCAGGGTTGACGTACACAAAGGTGCATAGCCATACACGGCCATCGCGTAGGGAGATTTGGAGATGAATGTAACCACTTCCACTAGCAACAACCGTAACCTGATCGAGAGTGTCCTTCCAAAGAAGCCACAGCCCACCAGAGAAACCCTGAGCATCCACCTGGAACACATGAGGAAATCCCAAACACCGAGTGACCCAGGAAGCACGCCGCCCACTGAGTCTAGGTTCCGCAATAACCACAGCATCAACCTGATGGACCGAGACAAAATCTTTTAACACCGTTCGGAATTCCATAGAAGCGGCTCCGCGACAATTCCAGTATAGAAATTTAATCATGGAGAGAGTGAGGCAAGGCCACGTTAACCGTGGGAATCGCGCATGGGCCAACATACAAGCCTTCGACATCCGTGGTCCCAGACAGACCTCCCCCCTGATCAAGAGGGGTTTCAGGCACGACAGAGCAGTCCAACATCGCAGCAGGAAGGGAGGCAAAAGCAGGAGCACACGCAGGCACAGACAGATCAGGAGGATCCGAAGGGCTGGCAGGCGGGACCAAAATACTACTAGGAACCAAAGGCACGGGACCTGGGGGTGGAACCAGAGGAGGAGAAGCGGGGAGCTAGGGAGATGTATCAATTTGCATGGGTTGCAGGGATTGCATGCTATGGGAGATGGGCGTAGAGGAAGCACGCGGCAGGGGCCCGCTAGACAAGGGAGGACTAGGGCCACCAGGGCCAGAAACCCGAGGAACAGGGGACCAATCCGTCACAGCAGATATGGGCTTTTGAGACTGAACATCTGGGCCTGGGAGAGCTGCTTGGCCAGCGAATATAAAGCAGCCGTTATCATCCCCATTCGCGCTCACAACTTTACTGAGATGAGTCTGCGGCAATTTCGGGGCTCGAGACAAATTGTCGGCGGCTGCAGGTCCACTATCTGAGGCAGGAGCATGCTCTGCTAACAGGTGAAAGCGAGAACCTTGCAAGTCCGTACCCTTGTCCGGGAGTCCCATCTGAACAGCTGGTTCCCCATCCACACGTCTAGTCGCAACAGTGGCACCTCGAGCTTTGGAGCTACCTCGTGAGGCAGAAGGACGGGGGCGGGAACGGCTCGTTCAGTGTACCAGCATCCAAGCACCGTAATTTTCAAAAATCTCCGGCCGCGGATCAGGTTTGGCGGGTGGGACTGGCGGCGCCACCGGCGGCGGGGGAATGACGTCATCGTTGGCCGGTGCTACCTCCTCAGATTTATGGAGGGGGCAGATGTCGCGGTGATGGCCATACGTACCACAACCAAAGCACACCAAGTGCAGCCCCTTATACTCCACTCGCCAGATTCGATGACGCAAACGAAACTTAGCAATCAATGGTTTATTCAGATCCACCTCGACACTGATTCGGGCAAATTTGGCCCGTGTACCGGCGACAGTGCTCTCATCCACCCGCATCGTCCGGCCCAGTTTATTCCCAATGCGAGTCAGGATAAGACGATCATAATATTCCACCGGGAGGTGAGGATTTCGAACCCACACGGTGGCTTTGTCAATGGAGGCAACAAAGGGATCGAAATTGGGGCGTCAGCGCATGACGGTGAGGATGTGATCGGCGACCATCCAAGGCCCGCCCTCCAGTACCAGACGATAATCATCCAAACAATGAAATTTGAATAAAAAGAAATCATTCCCCAAATCGGCCAGGACCACATCACACTACAGTTTCCATTGTTTTTTCAAGGAGGCCACAAGGAACCGGTAACCAATCCACCTTCCCAAGAGCTTGACAATCAACGTATGCTCCCATACACGCCGAATACGATGTTTGTCAGTAGGGGTGAGGTGAATAGAGGGGCAATCAGGATCATCCAACTCCTCAGGGTCCGAGTCCTCATCAGAGACCACGTCAAGAAACTCCACCTCCGGTTCCAGACTAGCCGAAGCACTCCAAGTATGAGTGTCCTTGTAAGAGCATTTACGACCCAAATCCTCACGGGCTTCCATCACAACATCGTCAGCACAGTCCAAACCCGGGGGGCCGTCATCAGAGCGTTTAACCTTCTTACTACTCCGACGGAGATTATCCGCCTCCTCAGAAGAAGCAGCGCCAGTGGTCGAAGCTACACAACCTGCCACCGCCTTAGAACCAACGTCAGTCATAATCTCTTTGCTTCCTACCGAATCGAGAGTGCCAGTTTGTCTTAGCCTAGCTCATTATCATCCGTAATTCTCTGTTTTAAAAAATATATATTTATTATGAAGTAACAAAAGATAAGTATATAATTTTTAGTTTCTTACGAGTGTTGTTCCTATTTATTATTATCTTAAAAATTTAAGTTATTTGTAATAAGATAAAATTAAGAAATAATCTCGCATGTAAATTTAAGGTCAAATAATTATATCTAATTAAATATGATTATTATATAATTAGTCTTTTTAAAAATATATAGCTAAATTTGATAGAGTTTAAACTTAAATTAGTGAAATTTTGAAGATCAAATAATTTTATCAAGTTAGATATAATTATTATGTAGTTGGTCTTCTTAAAAGTATATAGTTCAATTCAATTGAGACTAGAATCATTAAATCAAATTCAATTAAATATTGTTTGAATTTATTAATTTAATTTTAAATAAAAAGAGACTTAAATAATAAAAGAATAATATAAAAATAAACACAAATACCTTTCTTTTCTATTTTTTGGTATTTTTTTAATTTGTATCTATATGATACTATTTAAATCTTGCTTTCGATGAGAAGGTATTTTATTTAATTGGGACAAAGTTTCAAGGTGGCTTTTGATAGGGTCGTATGTTTACTTAATAATCTCACTTTAGGGCGTTATTAATATTTTATAGGTCTCGAGTAAATTAAAAAAATACCTCTATATGGAGCGCCTTTGTAAGGTCTTATAAAAGAAGGTGAAATTAAATTCTAAATATACCCCCCGCTTTACAGGCTCATTGTCGTTTGGGTAGTGGCTATCAACGGTCTCATTTCTAAATTGATTTTCTGTGATTCAAGTTGGGTAAACCCAAATTTAATCTGGTGGCTCTAGTACCACTGAGTCCCCCGGAGATCTTTATAAAGGGAGATGAAACCAAATCTTAAATATAATACCATTTTTAAAGATTTTATCTATAGAGAAAAGAATAATACTTCTTTTTTTTATATATTAATTGGGACATTTTCATACTCATTTCCTGAAGAAAAATGGCATTAAATTGGTACGCCACTACAAAGACATTTTTAGTGGGATGTATGAGGGCTCCAATTCTAGTTGAAAATAGAATGTGGAAGAAAATATACATGACTTTATAAATGTAATCATGATACAATAACTTGTTGTTTACGATTCTTATTTAAATTATTACAATTTTAATTGATTTAATTAGTAATTTTTAAAATTAAATGTCTGTTAATTAATATCTTATATGTAAATTAAAAATGTTATTTTAAAAAAGGATAAAAAGATAAATTGATGAATTTATGTAATAATTTATAAATCTTAAAGAGTCATTCTATTAATTAGATTTTAGTGGTTGGAATCACAAATGAATAATAAATAATACATTCAATAATCTAGCAATCGACATATACCACGAGAGTATCAGGGAAGGCCGACTTGTTTGATCTCAAAATAAATATAAATATAAAATTCAAAAGGTATAAAATCGACTAAAAATTGTATAAAGTTAAAGAATTTAAAAAATGATTATTCTCGTAAGATTTTAAAGTTTAAATTAATTAATTAATTTTAGTTTATAAGAACTTATTAATTTGCAAAATTAAACAATTAATTAATAAACTATCGATTTTTAATATAAAAAATTATTAAAGAAAATAGAATTAAAAATTTGAAAACCAAATATAAAAATTAGATAATTCAAAGTTTTTACGATTAAACCGGCTAAACCAGTTAGGTTTTCTATTATCGGAAAATATCATTATTAGCCGATATTATTTTAAATATATTTTATTCATATATGGTATTTTTTATAATTCAGTCAACCTTTGTTGGCTAGTTTTGTTTCCTTCTTCTACACAAGAACATAACATTAAAAGTGTAAATATGGGCAAACAAAGGCTCAAATATGTGAATAATTAAATACAACAAATTGTCAAAAACCAATTAAATTCCACCCACCGTTTCATTTAATAGTAG
>JAOSBP010000206.1:1682681-1698039 GCA_027563825.1 Erythroxylum mucronatum
GTAAGAAGGAAGGATACATCCAATTCGAGCAAAAGATGTCGTACTAACGGCAGAAGAAGAAGAATATTTGAAGAGGTAGCAGTGTTTAAAAAAAAAAATAGTTGCTGTAAAATACTAATAGCTGATGAAGAGGAGGTAGTGTTTTAACAAAAGAGTTGTTGGACTCGGAGAAAAAGAAGCGTTAAATTAGTTAATATGATTTTTAGATTAAATTTTTGAATAAAGGAGTATTGAGATTTAAAATTTAAATAAATTACTACTATTTTTCCTAAATTACGAAAATTTTTATTTTTTTTAAGAAAAATAGAATACACATATTAGAAAATAAGTACGGGGAAACAGATCCTTGACATATCCTCTAATAAAATACGTTGGCACTTGATAGGTGTAGTATCAAAATGTGTGACACCAATGTCAGAAGGTTCTGCCTAGGTAGCAAGTCAGTCCGCACATTTGTTGTTCTCTTAGTATACATGTCGATGAACAACAAACCAATTCTCGGTGAACAGTTCGTAGATACCCGTTACTATGGGGTTGAGAGTCTGGGAGCGGGTGTTCAAGAAAGAGATGATCTTGTGCACTACGAGCGAATCCACTTTCAGTTCTATCCGGCAGAAGCCCAGACTCCACGCGAGCGAGAGTTTTGTAAAAATACTCTAGAATTTTGCTGACAACGCAGCGCCCCATCCTAAGTTTTGTGTGAAGCCTCTAAGCCAATTGCCGTCATTATCTCGTATAAGGCCACTTGATGTCGCCGAAAACTAGGCGCGATTACATGCACCATCTGTGCTAAGTTTTACCCAACCAAGCGGCAGGGTACACCAACCGATGAGTTGTTCGCAATTTTTGGGTGGGAGTGTGTCGATTGCATCATACTGAATCAGAAAGGTTGTAGTAACAAACGGTTAAAATTTGATAGCACATTCTGTTATGCCTTCTATATACATTTTTGCTCTCAGATGCCCAACAATGATACTTCCCAAATTGTGTTATTGAATTCTGGCGTTTCATATTTTCGTTTTAATTCATAGGTCCTTTTGTTTGGTATTTGAGATATGGGACGATTTTCCTGAAGCTGAAGGTACTAACAAAGACGTACGCAAGCAGCATTCTTGCTGTTACAGAGAATTGACAATTTGGAAGTAGTCTCAGAAGGAGCCAACTGAAAATTCCAAAATGCTCAACTGATCCTGCCTGGAGTTACAATCACATTAGTTTATGGTGTGTCTATCTATCTAAAGAGTCAACTGTCACTAAGAATGAGGCGGGTGACCATAGTACACCATGCCTGGTGGCTGAAGAGGTCGGAAACTAGGGCCTGGTGGTGGTTGTTGAGTTAGCATTGATTGTTGCTGAGCTACAGGCTTCTGCTGCTGCTGGGGCAACTGTAGTGATTGCTGATGGGTTATTTGAGAAGGCTGATGAGTTAAAGGCACCATGGGGCTGACCATGTAGGGTGGTGGAGGCAGCGGTCCAGGAGGTAAAGGTATAGTACCATAACCGTAAGGGCTTATAATCCCCCCCGATGGCTGTATATATTGTTGGGAGGGGGGGCTTGGAAGCATGTGATATTGAGCTTGTGAACTAGGGGTCTGGTTCTGCACAGTGGCCTGGGCCAGCCGAACCGATTGATATGAATGGTTTAACGGAGCAGTGGCTGGTTGTGCTGGCACAAACACATTAGGTTCTGAAACAGTCAAGGTGTTTTCAGGTTTTGCGGACTCGGAAGCTGAATTGACAGGCATAGATGCATATGGATTTGGTGTCGAAGCTTTTATTAAAGCAGCATTTTTGGCCTCTTCTGCAGCAAATGTAGAAAGAACAGAATGCATGATCAATTGAGAGGAGCTGGAAGCAGCGAGCTTATCCGCAACCTCAGCAGCAATGGCAGCTGCAGACTTCTTTGGCGTTTGTTCAACTGATTGGTTTGTCGGAATCAACGCTCTCGCTACATAGTTTTCATCGTCGAGCCATTTTCTCATGTTGCTCGCTTCCTCTGCCTGTGCATGGGCTACCTAAAGTTCACCAAACACAATTCATTAATAAATCTTTTTTAACACTGCTGCAACGTAAGACCGATTAGGCTCTAATAAATGCATTTCACAGCCCACAGTTGTCTTCTAAACGTTCATTATAAAATCTGAACTAGACCAGCATGCAGCCCCAAACATGTTCAAATTGCAAAAATTAGAGGATAACTGCTTGAAGTTTTTCAGAAATAGAATCTAGATGACTGCAATACAAACATATATATGATAGATGAATGTCCATAATTCAACAAAACCCTGTATAAAACATTTATAGACAAACACACTTCCAGGAAATGAAAAAACAAGACACGTACCTGCATCTGAGTTCGGATATTCTCCAGTTCAGACTCCTAGAGGAAAAAACAAAGGGAACAAAATCATGAATAATGAACATACAAGTTCACACATAGTATCTAATGCATAAGTTCATAATGATTTTATAAGACATGATCGATAACATTCACTCAATCACTAAAGGTCATTACAAGATTGATACCTGTTCGTGTTGAGCTTCTTTCAACTGAGATATAAGAGCAACTCTACTTGCTTCAACTGACTTGAGTTTCTCAATACATTGGTTCAAAAGCTTCTCTTCCTCCTCTAATTCTTTTGCCAAAGACTTCCGTTTAGGGTCTTTCCCTGAATAGCAAAAAGTAACGCTTTAGGTAGCCACACATTTTGGGTCAAAGCCGAGCCTTGAGAGCCCTACAGGAAAAAGAAATAACAATAAAGCGGCTCAAGAGTACAGACACTCAATCTAATCTGCAGTATGGTAATAACTTCATATGATGATCAACGTACCATCAGTAGAAACATTATCAACTTCTTTCTCCATCTTCCTCACACGATTAACTGCAGCCTTGCAATTGCTCATCTCTGCTTCTTCAGTTGAATGTTCACTATCAACCAAGTGATATGCTGAAACTATTTTTTCAGCAGCACCTCCAATAGACAGTTTCTGGTTTTCCAGTGCAATGAAAAAGTAAGTTCTATTCTAAACTACAAAACAGAAACAAATATGAAAAGGAGACGCAAATATGCAAAAATATCATATTAAATATGGCCAGCACACTGTATAAAAAGGAAAACAATGACAATCAACGGCCATGTTCTAACCGTTCTAATGGATCGTGTATCTCGTTTCACAATTTTCACCGAGCGTGATCGTTTTTTGCTGAACTCCAAAGGTGGCATTGCATCTTCACCAAGCATTAGGTCTTTAAGGCTTCGGGCACGAGATCCAAATACTCTCCTCTCCTCCCATATACTGACCTGACAAATTTGTAAACAATGAGCTGATTAATTGAGCACATTATCCACTCTTTTTAAATATGGCTCCAAATCAAGACTCCTTATCCCAATTTCCAACTAAATAAAAATGATCCAGAACCAAAATTTACAAGGATTTGCATCCCAGGTATGGAGATTATACTCATATGACACTTGCAAATACAATGGCACATTTCTCAGTGTCCAATACAGTGAAACCACAGATAATTGACTTACCAGTCGAGAGACCACATTCTTGCCACGATCATCACCTTTCTCAGAAACATCTTTGAGTGCAGCTGGAAGAACCTTCCAAAACTCAGTGACAAATTCATTTCCCTTACGCTTACTGTTCTGCAAGATATCATTTGCGAGATAGAGAAGAGGAACTTTCTGAACCATCTCTGAACTGTGGAACTGTTTATCCCATGTTGCAACAACCTGTTCTGCCTTGCTTCGGTGAAATATGCACCAATGTGACAAAGCTATAGAAGTAGAGTTAAGATGGTGAAACATAGATTGTTCAATATCACCATTTTAACTTGAGAAGTGATAACATTAGATAAAGAAGGATCATAATCAGACTGTGAACACGAATCAAGAACTGCTTTCAGAATAATTCAGAAAATCCAATAAATTGACAGGTCGAAACAAATTTTGAGTTTCAAATTTTAGCTCTAATCACCATCATTAACACCCAATTGTAAACCCGCTAAGTCACAGGGTTTAGAAAGATCCGATAGTACGCATCCTTACTCCTACGTAGTAGTAGAGAGGATGTTTCCAAAAATTTTAGCTCTAACATATCAACAAAAAAAAATTAATGACAAACAGTAGGGAAACATAATATGAACTCAGTAGTAATTGCTAAATCAGCCACCAGAAGTACAATAAGTTCTTAGTAGTTTCTAACATTATAATGGCATACCAACCACAATCGTTTGTTACAGTTGTGCTACGACTACAATCAACATACAACAACACAACACTAATTTTTGTATTAAATGCAACGACGGAGAAAAATACTAGTTAAAATTAAAGAAATGCAAATGATAAAATCCCATATTGCGGAACAACTGAAAATGGAAAAACGCAGAAAGGATACTTTCAATACATTGCTGCGTGCTGTTGAGCTTAGAAAGCTTGTCTGCAAGTATCTGTTCACTGAATAAACTATTCATCCCACCTCAAGAATTCCCCTCGCGTGCCAAGCAACAAACCAATCACCAACTAAGAGCAAAACCTAAAAAAAGACTCCTGAATCTTCAAGTACCCAATTGAACAAAAGAACTAGTAATCATTACAACTCCAGAAACCAGCTGAAATTGATCCAAAGATGTGAGCTTTGGCCCTGAAACAGATGCCAGCAACTGTCTGACAATACTAATTACCCCCTAAAAGAAGGTAATCAATTGAATTCGGAACAAATGCAGGGAAGGGACAAACCCTAATTGAACACATAAACAACAGCTCTCACGAGACCGAATCCTGAAATTTGAAAGGTGAGAAAAAAAAAAACAAAACGACGGCGTGAAGGGTAGCAGAAAGCTAGAAACAGATTGATAAGCAAGCAATGCGAATCAAAGAGCTGGGCTTTATGAAATTTAAGGAACCCAAGAAGAGAAAGTTCTGGGAAAGAGACGCGTATCCAAGAAAGAACGTGTCTTTAGTCAAAGAAGTGGCAGAAAGAGAAGTAGCAGAGCAAAAGGAGGTTAAAGAGGTCTGGTCAAAATTGGGGCAGACCATGAAACATCAAAAGTCTCTATTGTCTAAAAACGGCGCTGTTAATGTTACATAGATAAAATATCATGCTAACCTAATTTGTTATATTTTACAGTTTCATGTCTGTCTGTCTAATGTCTGACACATGTTTGTGATATTTGTCTCGTACCTGGAGTTCTTGACGATAATTGATAAGAAAAACATAAAGATCATGACTTTATTATTCAAATTGCAATCATATTTTGTAATATTACACTTGATTTGAACTGTTCCTAAAAATTCATCACTTTTCAACTTTAATCAGAAGATTTTTAAAAAGCATCATTTGCAGATTATCAAACTCGCATACAGATTTGAGCATGCCTAGAAAAAATGCAACATGTTCCACCAATTTAAGCCAGGAAAAGTTTTATGTTCTGCAATTTGTAAGAAAAATATGTACACACAAATAGAGAATTTAGTGAGATATAGAGCTACGGGTGCAAATATGTTTTTTGCTAAAGAAAACTTAAAGCCATAATATAACCCCGTCGTCAAAGACCTAAATTCACTATAGACCATCTCTTGGCTTGGCTGGACCAATTCCCTCCTAGAAGCAACACCTGCATACCTGCAAAGACGCAATTATGTGATACTAATCTATATCATTATCTAACAAACTGGACAACCATAACAAATTCCTAAGAGCAGCCTCGTAGGTAAGTAATAGCCTGATCCCTACTGCTTGATGTTTCCATCCCGCTCCGCAAGCTTTGCTGCAACCTGCTCTTCTGACAATGGAAGATAGTAGATTCGAGGGGTGGCTTTGGTCTTCTGAAAGAGGTCATCCAGGGTAACAATTGGAGGCTCGGGCTTCTCGAGTGATGGGGGTGGTGGACGAGCAAGCCTTTCCTTGGCACTTGGTAGGTTAGATGGTGGTGGCGGTGGAAGAGGAGAAGGGGGTAGAGGCTGCTGCCTGGAAACCTGGCGCGGTGAGGGCTGGGCCTGCAAAGTTGATGGAGCAGCAGGAGCACTAGGTGTAACAGCTGTAGTCTGAGACTGAAGAGCTTCCACACGCATCTTTACTTCTTGAGGGTCAACAAACTCAGCCACCAGAAGGCGTCCACCATTGGGTGGCCATTGTAGGTTGTATACAGCATTTCGAGTTTCTATGGCTTCGTCCACAGAAGAATACTGGATCACATAATTTCTTATATCAATGACAAGTTCAAAGTAACGTACAGACTCTTCAAGAAAATTTGCACTCTCACAAGTGTCATTACAGAGAAAAGGTCAAATGTGCTGATTCCATAAATCTACCACACTGCCACAAGTAATTGCAGAGACAAAGAGAGGGAGAGAGATCTTACAGTAACATAGCAATGGGTTTTAATCTGATCCATCCAAAAACTGGTGAAAGTCCCAGTTTTTCCTAGAAGTTCTTGGACAGCTTTAATGGTGAAAGGACGAAGAAACCGATCAATCTTGAGAGAATTTGTTGGAGGGTTTTGCGATGGTGGAACTGAAAAACAAAAGACAGAGCAGGGCATTACCAGCTATTAAAACATCTGCCACTAAAGTTTATTAAAATGTGAAAAATAACAACTTACCAACTCGCTGCTTGGGTGTATCATCACTAACTGAAGAGTTAGATCGAGAGAAGTTTCCTCTCGTAGCTGCAGACTGAACTGCATCTTTAGGCGTAATGGTGGGTGCAACATCAGCAGTTTCTGTTTCAGAAGTCTTGATGCTCTCAGAATTCCATCTGCGCTGCCTCTTTAAAGCCTCATTTCCAACATTTTCTTTCCCTACAAACGACATTCAGTCAAACAAAATGCCTGGTCACAACTCCAGATTACTTGGAAGAATATGAACAACCAAAATCAAGAGACCATACAAGTAACGAGAAAAAGTATGGTAAATTCTAGTATAACTTAAGTGCATGAAATTGCAAATAGAATTAGCTTTAAAAGATTTGCTGTGTGTCAACTGGAAAAAAATGCCGTGTCTCTCCATAGAACAATAGAAATTATCTCCATGGCAATAAGCACTTATAGCTCACATTAGAGTCAATGTATAATGCTATTGGTACCATCCAAAATTATATGAATCACACAAAATATCTGCCACTAAAAAGATCAACATTCCCCTTTTCCAGTGCATCACTGATCATGAAAGAATTTCAAGACAATTGGTTGATATCGCACAATTCATTTTGCAACAAAAGTAAAAACTGTAAGCAAATTGAGAGAAAAAGAATGTAATAAAGCAGAGGATATATATTAACAAAATCTGTAAGGGTCAATAAGGTGCCAGAGAGAAATCAAGAACGCATAGCTCACCATTAAATTTTCTTTTCTCCAGTGGTGCAGGAGAGAGAATGTTGCCATCGTCATGTACTTCTTTTTGCTCAGTACATAAGTCATTTCCAACACCTTCAGCAAGATTTTTGTCCATCCCAGTAATCACTTCATTTTTCTCAGTCTTGTCTCCAACTTCATCAGGATCATACTTTGAATCAATTGGCTTACTCTCCAGTACATCATCCTCCAAAGAGTCATCACAAGAACTTCTGTCCAAATTTAACTTTTCTGAATCTATGATTTCTATGCTATCATTTTTCTTGTTCATATCTGCATTTGCACCACTGATGGTATCTTTCTCATCAAAAGATGGTGGATTCTCTTGTGGCTCTTCAACATCCATTGGATGTGATTCACCACCAACTGGGACAACATTATCTGATAACGGTTTGGCAATTTCTGGTTTAACAACATCTAGTTCTAATTTGACATTATCAGCATTTATATTATCCTTAAGTTCTATCTTTTCATTAATTGACAGAGAATCAGTAGAAATAGAATCAGATTTTACTTGAAACCCTAAATTAGGGCTGACCTCAGATACCTGGTTTCCCGTTGCAGAAGGGTCAAGCATGACATCCTCGCATTCAGGCTTCAAATCCTCAATATCTAGTGCGGACTTCGAAACCTCTTTTTCCTTCTGGGACTTCAAATTCTCATCCTCCAGCTGGATCTTTGTATCCACATTCTCCAGCTGGGGCTTTGAATCATCAATCCCCAAAATTTCTTGTGTTCCAGTACCTTGTGCAATTTGCCCACTCATCTCTACATCAGAAACCACCCTCTCTTTAATTGCAATGCTAGTGTCCACAGCCACTTCAGAACCCACATTCTCCACAACTGTAACATTGGTCTCAACTGTACTTGTGTTAGGTCTGAGCTCTCCTTCACATACGATATCTTCTTGAACTATTCCATGATCCACGGTTTCTAAGCTATCATTGATGTCAATCTGGAGATTCTTCACTGGAATATTACACACCTCCTCCTTTTTGTAGGCATCACCAACCCCATCAACTTTCTTACTAACAACAGAAACTGATTCCGATTGATCTACAATTACAGGATGGGACTCAAAATTTATCCCATTATTTGCATCCTTCATAGCATTTTCCCTCTCAACATGAAGAGCTTCATCCAAGCGTTTTATTAGATCATCCTTCAAACCTTTAGTTGTTAATTTCCTCCTTTTCAGCTCCTCTTTCAACTCTGTAACCTTCCATTGATCTATTGGTCGATTGCCAAGTACCGGGTATCGAGATGACATCTTTTCAAACTAATACAACATTCACAACCTGAAAACATAAATTTGACTCAAAATCAGCTACTTACAGAAAGCATCCAAACCACACAGACTCTTCAGAAAATAGGAAGATAAAGGAAAAGAGTGCAATGGAAATCAATCACTTTCCTCTCACCCATCTAGGTAGCTAAAAAACAGACCTGCTTCTTATAACCAGAGGTGAAGGAATAAAATGATATGCACAAAAAGCAATTAACGAAAGAAAGGTCACAGCACAAAATAGCAACCAAATTACAAAGCATTCTTACAGGGAAGATAAGCTAATGAGCTGTTGAAACAACTACGTTTTTCCAAGAGGAATGTGAAAGGTACAAAAATGAAGAAATTGAAAACATCATCAAAAGCATCTTTAGAAGTGAAGAGTGGAGGAGAATTTCATAAACCCACTCACAAAATGTGAATTGTTTCTTTTTTCTTTTCCCCATGTATCAGAAACGAAACAAAAAACAAAAGAACCCTGCTTTAACACTGAAAAGTCATCACATCCTGCTCAAAAGCACACGAGCTTCCTAAAATGTTCCATCTGATTTATCAGAAAACTACAAAATGCTTTTCCCAGAAAGAAAGATCGATCTTCTTTGTTCGTGCTAGTTTCGTTTAACCATTTCAAAGTGATCGACGCACTTACAGTACACATTCGTTTAACCATTTCAAAGTGATCGACGCACTTACCGTACACATTTGAAAAACTTCCCCTTCTCTCTTTTAAATTTGTATATAAACCAGCTTCAATGTAGATAAATCAGAGTACTATTCCAAACCCGAAGGAGATTAAAAATATAAACAAAATGCTAGCTGAGTAACAAGCAGCTTAGTTTTCATACAACCGAAATTCGTAAAACACCCAAACACACACCATAAGAAAAAAAAAAGAACAATGAGTAGAAACAGCGCACAGCAAAATCCAGAATGAAATTAATATTAAAACTAAAAAAGCAATACCTCTCTGAGTTCGATTCCAGGAGGTTCACGCAAGGAGGGAAAAAAGTTAGAAGAACAAATAGTGCGAAACCCTAAATTTCACAACACAAAACCGGCCATTAGAGATCGAGGAACCAAATGCCACGGAGAAAACAAATCACAAAACAAAAAACCGTCCCAAACAGATAATTATTTGACAGCTCCGAAAAAGACCCCCCAAATTCAAGAACCAAAAGCGTAAGTTTTATTTTCCTGGAAAACAATAGAAATAAACAAACGACAGAGAAAGAGTGAGAAAAAGTAAACGGAAGATGGTTTCTTTCAATAAAGACGAAAGCCCAGAGAAAGAAATTTATTTTTTTTCTTAATTTCGATAGAGAAAAATCAAGGAGGAGAAAAATCTAATCTTTATCATTTGTAATTTGGGGGTTAGGGTTTTGGGGAGGGTGTGGTGGTAAATTAGTGTCTGCATAACCGATAAAAGAGTGGATGACGAATTTGCATTGCAGATTTTCCTCTCCGGAATGCCCAAAATACCCTTACACGGAATGAAGTTTTAGGGGCTTTTTAACATTCCCACAAAATAATGTTTCATTGTATGAATGAACCACGATCAGATTAATTAGCCCTTAGGGATTAGGGTGATTAATAGCTTGGCAAAAAAGTCTAATTTGTCGTAAGTAAAATTTTATTTGATCAAAATCTATATCCATAGTTGGCAATCAACTGATTGTATTAGCTGTTAGTTTTTTTTTTTTGAAAGGGTATTAGCTGTTAGTTGATAGCTGATTATATCAGCTGATTGCGTTAACTGTTTGTCATTTAATGTTTAGTAAAATTAGCTGTTTAGAATTAACTGTTTATATATAAAATGACTTATAAGGACATGATTTTAAAAAAAATTATAAATGTATGAATATTATATATCTTAGTATTTCGTTGAATATTCTTATAAGAATTTAGATATTAAATATTTAATTCTACAAAAATTAAGTTTATAACTCTAATAAAAAACATAGAATATATAATAATAATAATAATAATAATAATTGTAGTAATAATAACAACAACAACAAAATCTAATAATAATAATAATAATAACAAAATCCAAAACTGATTGCAAAGATGGTTAGCAGCAGTAAGACCGCCCCATTTGTGACTAGTTACAAGATGACTTAATAGTTCAAAATAACATAAATAATAATGAAGAACAGCCAAGAACTGAAGGTAAAATGATCATTGTCAAACAACTAATTCAGTTGCTTTGTCTAAAACGTTCCACATCTGAAGCTTTTCACAAATTAGCTGGTTGGGTTAAATCAGCCAATCCAACCAAACAACGACCAAACAAATTAAATAATTTCTTGATAAAGTCAGCTGATTTTAGTTAATCAACTAAAAATAACTGATTTGCCAACAACCAAACGGGACCTAACACAAAAGTTTTTCAAACCTAACTTGTCACCACTCGACTTAATCTAAACCTGAATCCAATTAATCAAACTCTGGCTTAGGCCTATCTTTTCAAAACTCGATTAGATTTTAAGCCAAACTAGAACAGCTTATTAGTACCTTAAGCACAAAATGAAGAAGGTATTCGTTCCAAAGTCTTTTGTATCCCTTAAAAGTCTGCTTAATGCATACATGAGATTCCAAAAGTCCCTTAATTTTGAAGCATCTGATCAAAGAAAATGTACCAAGCCATGGCGAGAAAGTATATACCATATTGGCTTCCTGTGCTTCCTTTTGCTTTTGCTATTAAGAACTACAACAGCCCAGAAGTAAGAAACAAAAAATTCCAGTCATCAGAGTTTATAAGCATGATCCAGAGAGACCTACGACAATAGGGAAATAGATTATAAATTTCATGAGCTAAAACCTTGGTCAAAATATCAATAAAACATCCCACTTCAGGTCATATATTTACATGCAGTTTCCGGACATGTAACCAGTAAGGTGTTGGCTGCTCTCTGTATATTCCTTATAGCTGCAAGTTGCAAACTCCTGCTGCCGTGTCACCATGTACTCAAACGTAAAGACAAGATTCTATCTACTCGCTTTCGTCGTCACTTTCTTGAAAGTTCAAATGATTCATATTCCTTTCGAGTGGCGGAAGCCCGTCTTCAGAATTTGTAGAAGAACCTTCATCTTCACTTGTTTCTCTTTCCGTGGCTGCCCAAAAGAGGTTATTATCAGGGAAATACTGGGATGATTTTCATCTAACTGGTTATAGCTCAATGTAGGAAAGCAGAGAAGAAAAGACGATCAGATACTCTGGGCATCACCAGAAAAGCTTGATAAGTGAGAATCAAAATCCAACTTGCAGAATAGAAACGTTAACACCGATCTTTATGAATTGAGGAAAAAGTAAACAAGATATCATCTAGCAACACGGTTTCCATACCGAAAGCATAATAGTTGTGAAAGAAACAAGACATGATGAAGTGACATGGATACTATTGTCATCTGGTAACCAACACAAGCTTAAATGACATACTTTATGTTCAAGAAAAAAAAATGATATGATTTCACATATATGAAAAATTTTGACAAGGAATTAAAAGGATGAACCGAACACAAACACTTGTATCTCGTTAATTTGCTTATCGAGCCCACCACTTTATGGAGTGGAAGAGAGATTTGGTTTCACTAAAGCAAAAGTACTGCACCTTCAACTTCTGGGACACATTTTGGAACCTGACTTTGTTGAGAAAGCCAAGCATTTTGGACAGAAATAATGTCAGCACTATTTTGACAATCAGAGTATGCCTTGAGAAGTTGCCTGCATACAAATGAATAACATGATCAAGATGAAGAAGAGTTTGAACTATTTACATTATGAACACAAAAAGAACTGCAGTAGAAATAAAAGAATTCAACAGAAGATATGATGCATTTCATTTCTGAAAAGTTAAAAACGATAATAACCCGGAAGCAGCAGTTTGTAAGATCATAAATCAACAAGATTGTTTATGGTAACAAATAAAATGCAATGAACAAATTTTGAGGAACAGATACTCTGTTCCAGTTAACCAGTTCTATTAAATTTCATCCACACATTTACGTGATGTCCACAAATTAAGTAGAACAGGGTTGGAACACCCTAATGGGAATAAGGTACTCCAACCCAAATTCTGTGCCTCGGCAGACAAAATAAGGCAGGTACAAGCTCAGTCATTTTGCTAAACATTCCACAACAATTTTTTCTTCTTTAAAATTTCTTTACCAAAAACCAGAGAATAATTCTCAATTTAACAATTCATAGAAATACAACAGAAAAATACATGAGAATCCAAGAAAATCTTGAAGTATTGAACACTATTTGGAGTTCTTAGAAAATCCTTTCATGTTACGAACTTCAAAGCGAGAGAATTTTGGAACTTAATTTGAAGTTTCAGACAAACCCGTTTATGTTACATGCTGCAAAGGCTAAACACCATAAAAATATGGAAGGTACCGGTTGAGGGACAGGAAAGCATGACCCCATTTGAACTTGCCCAGCAACAAATTTGCACTTTCATCTTCCCCACTGTCCATATAAATGTTAAAGAACATATAATTTGCTTTACTTTATTAGTGTGAATACTTGACAAAATAATATTAAAGAATAACAGCACACAGGAGGAGATCTAAGCAAAACTAAGAGACTAACAGCAACACTAGAAAAAATTGACATAGGAATATAGTTCATCATTACAATATAATAGCATGGACATCAAACGCAGCTGAAATCATTTCATTTGTTTCTCTTTGAGTTTTCTCTTTTAGAGAACTTGGGGAAGCAGTTCAGATAACTGCAAAGGGAGTTAAGGAAGAAAATTTGGGACGCCCTCATCCTATGCTAAATATTTCTGACCAACAGCAGTTATAGTTGTTATGCAGCTATACCAAGAACTTCCAACACAGAGACAATCATAGCTTCATAGAGACAATCATAGCTTCACTTATATACACATCTAGCAGTAAAAAATGGTTCTACTAAAGACCAAATGACATGCTCAATGGCCTCTGATTAGTCATTAATCATTTTTTTTAAAAAGGCAAAAGGGAAGGAATATAAAACTACTAAAAGGAAGTTCAAAATGGAATTAGTTGAATAGTAAGACTCAGGGATGGTTAGACAGGTACCATATAATTAAGGCTGCAGATAATGCCTCAACACAAGATAGCTCACACGGCCGACCATAATTTACTGGATTTGCTGCTACAAGCCATGGTACTGCATTTCAAACCATATTGTCAATTTAACAGAGACAGCCCAAAGAAAGCAATCACTTGGTAAACCCTAAATTTGCAAGAATCAGGCAACTTAAGCTACATGCCACTCCCAACAAACGAAATTAAAACCGAGAGCAACAAGCAGTTTATGTTCACGCAAAAAAAAATTCATGCTCTATTGATCAGTTGCAAATATGATGATACTGATATTAGTCTAATGCCAAAAGCATAAAATGAATCAAAAAGCAAGAACTAAAGACAAAAGAGTTCACAAGAAAGCTATTATGAAATGTATGCCACTAATGATTAACAAGCTAAGGTGCTGAAAGATTATGAAAGCAGGATCAGTGCACTGGTACTTAAAACTAACAGTTTAAGGATGAAAATTAGTTTGCAAATGAATATTGAAAGAGCATGAAATCAATCCCACAATCACCAATAGTTTGAAAATCTTCCATTCTTTCATACTAGCACGTTGCAATTTCAAAAGAAAAATATAACTCTGAAGAAGGTACTAGCTAGGTCGATGTACATAATACTTTTGCCTCAAACATAAGCTGTCCTTTCTAAGATTCAAACATGTGATTTTTATGGGTTGAAAACGGTATCAGTTTTTCATTCTTGAGCCACCACCCACCATCATACATAACTGCATGTACCATTTCCTATTTGCTTCATACCTGTCATGTATTATTCCATCCAATACCAAAAAGAGCAGATAATGACTGCTGTTTACTGAAGATAGTATAGAACAATAGCACAGTTTCAATGGAACACGGAAATATGAAGGCATTACCACATCACTTAAGATACATCTAAATGATATTATTTATATATTTTTTTTTAGTACTTTTTCTTTTTGCTTTTCACGTTTTATCAAGCACTAGATTACAACATCAACCGAAAAAAGAAATGAGGGGTAAAAAAAAATTATTTTCACAACATGGAAGTGAAATAGCGTTGACACATTTGAAACCTGTGATACTCCCACCACATATGATCTTAAAAGAATTTAAATTCATACATAACCGAGGAGCAGCACAACGCAGCTTCACAAAAGGTACATCTCCCAAACGCGCCCACGAACAATCAACAACAGCTAATCCTTTCCTCTTCAGCAAGCTATAATCTTCTTTAGAGACACACTGGGTTCCAACAGGACTGCCATCAGAGATACCCTAGTGTCAATATGAGGAATAGAAAATCCCTACTCAGACCATAGTGGAATTTCATACACAACACAACAAAACAGTGGCAATTACCCAGCGTTATGAATTTTTCAAAAGTTCAAACGAATGTAGCTTTTAAATACTTATGGCATAAAATCAAAGCTATTGTTAAACCCTGCAAGCAAGTAGGAATGGCAAAGGGGCAGGTTTGGGGCGGATTATGCGATCCCCGCCCCCATCCCCATTTATAATTTCGTTCCCCATCTCCACCTCATCCCCATCGGGTTTTTTTTTCAACCTCCATCCTCATCCCCATCGGGGAATAACATCCCCATACCCGACCCATTTCCCCATTGGGGATGTTATTAGCTTAAAAAATATTAT
>JAOSBP010000206.1:1698139-1711007 GCA_027563825.1 Erythroxylum mucronatum
TCGGGGCAAAATGTGCCCCCATACCCGCCCCGTTCGGGTCGGGGAATATCGGATCCCCATCGGGGCGGGGCTTTTTGCCATCCCTACAAGCAAGTAATTGGTTGTCAACCAAAGTAAATTTTGTCTCGTACAAATCCCAGAGAAGTTCTTTATACTATGTCATTGCATTTGCTTGAGCTCAAGCATGCCTAGCATATTGATTCAATATAAATCCAGAGATAGATTCCAAGTACTCTGTAAAGCCGTCTATCCCATTTTATCCTATGATTCCCATCAAATGACATCTGTTACACTATCATAAGACTGAGTCACGACAACAAGTTATAATAACAACAAAAGGATAGTTCTATTACCTTAAGACAACACCTCCAAAACCACTACCAACCCGCAACCCCTGCATAAAACATTTTAAGATTGTTGGCATGAAGTGTGAAATAATCTTCATACAAGAAGAAAAGCTTTTAATGCATAGAGCATAGGTGTGTTTATCCAGTAGACCCTTTGTAATGTAGATAAGTGAATAAAGGGCTTTGTTTGGATTTTGAAACCTGCCAATTGACCCCTGCAATCTCAACTTTCAGAATAGCAAATGTTTTGCCTAAAATGGATATTTCCTTAAATTTCTTATTTATCAAAAGGGATATCTTTCTTGCTCTAAAATTGGATCTGCCGCTGCAATCACACTTTCACTCTCTCTTCAGCTTGTAATTAAAGAAAGCAAAGACAAATGATGATTTTTACACCATGAATGACATCTTCAAATGGTAAAATCCAATGATAAAAAGATGTTATCATGGCATGCATACTACTCTTTATTCAAGTATGATGTTCCCCAATTGCCCGAATAAAATGATTCACACACGAGACAAGCAAACTAACACATTCAGGTCAACAGAAGATGCACAATAAACACTGTCAGCTATTTATAAAAGATATATATAGCAGATACTTTCTTTCAACAAACCAAATCTTGAAAGTTTGCGCCCTGTGCACCTTTTTGAGTCACATTGTCCAAAATCCTAAAACAAAACAAGATACCCTTTCAGCTGCATGATAAACATATTGAACCAAACTAAAGGGGCATAAATTCATATCACTTCAATAACTAAATATAAGATGTTAACAAACTATCATAAGTATGAAAATTTCCTCGTACCCACATAGCAAGCTGAATTTTCGGAGCTGTTATTTCCTCTTCCGGAGCTGCATAATCATCGCAAATAAAACGCAACTCTTATAAGTAAAAACTATAAACTCGTCGCCATTGCAACAATACATCAAACACCTGGTAAACACATATCACTAAAACACAGATACCCCGTATACAACCCAGTAAGAAGATTGAAGAATCGGTACCTTGATCATTGGGGAGAGATTCATCTTCCCTGCAACAACCAATGCCAGGAACTTATAGCTCAGTGAAAACCGCTAAATTGAATTTAAAATTCTGAAGAAAAACAAGAATCTTACGACTCACCTGTCAAGCACGTTGGTCCTACTCGATTGCCCACGATTTGAGTGGTGTGTCTTGAATTTTCTGGTTTTGTTGTGACCCATCTTCTGCGTTTAGTAGAAGAAGACGAAGAAGAAGAAGAAGAAGCACGCTGACTATGCTATCTCGTCTTAAGCCCATATATAGGTTTTGAGATCATAGTTCGGCCTTTTTAATTTTAAATCTATTCAAATTTAATATATTATTAAAATAATAATTTTAATAACAAACTATGATAGTAAACTGGACAGGCGCGAGATCTGGACCGTTAGTTCCCTCGCGGGGACGCAACTGTTTCATCGGCCACTCTCTATTAGTCATTTTATCAAACACCGAAGCTCCAATCGTAACCCATATCCTCCCGTACCAAAAATCAAAGCTTTCACTCAAATCCATGCTTAGAAGGTACACGCACTCTTCTATGTATTGTCACTTGTATGCAATTTCAGCGTTAACGGGCATTGTTTGAACTTAATTTTCTCTTTTTTCCGCGGATTTTCAGGTCGGTTTTGGAGTTTGCGTCTCGTCGATCAATTAAGAGAATCCCGAGGCAGCCCACATATCAGGTGTGTATTTGTAGCGCGTGTTCATGGATCACACTCCTACTTGACCGCATAGTTTATCTTTGACACGTACTGTAATGTTATTCTTTATTTCGTGTTTTTGGATTTCTTTTAGCTTGGATCTTGGGTTGTTTGATGAATTGGAAGTAAGATAAAATGAAAGAAAATGGTTTTGTTGTTTTCCAGAGGATGTGAATATGTTGTTATTAGCTTCTGGGGTTGGTATTTGGTGACACGAACATTTAGTTTGTTCTTGATTTGGGGCGTAAGAAGCAATTTTCAACTTACCTCCAGAGGACATGGATCACCAAAACCTGTTTCTGATGGACAAACAACTGAGGGGGGAGAGTAATTTGAATAGTGTTGTTGTGGTGGGAAGTGCTGTTGTTGCTGGAGTAGCTCTTTTAGCATATCAATCAGGCTATTTAGACAAAGTTGTTAGTAAAGATCCGCAGAGTTATCGTAAAGAATTAAGGGAAATTCAAGATCAGGGGGAGCAAGAGATATCCCCAGTAAGTGAAGAACCTTCAATCAAAGTTGAAACTCAAAAAGTGTTATCAGCTTTGTAATGCTCGTAAGTTTTTGCTGTGCTGACCTATGCCTGTTGACTTCTCAGGTTGTGTGAACTGGTCCTAATCCAGAGTGGGATGAGAGATTTGCTTGGACCTTTGAGAGTCCTCTAAAAGGCCAGAAACTACATATTTCTTGCAGAAGTAAAAGCAAAATGGGAAAGGTAATTTAACCGGAATTCTTTTTCATAAAGAAAGGAACAAAAAGAAAGTCCAGAAAAAAGAATAAAAGGGATGGATGAGTGATAGGAGGAAGGATTGAACTTGGAAAATGTTTGATGTTTTGTGTGTAAATTTTTGATGAACTGTTGCTCAAACAAATCACTTCTGATCCATTAATAGACTCTTTTGCGAAAGTAACATTCCAAATTGATCGGCTATTAACGCTTGGAGCAGTAGCTGGGGAGTACATTCTGTTGAAAGCAAAAGTGGACCATTAGGATATCTGGAAATTGAATTCCATTGTTCTAACAAGTAAATACTGTTACGACTATAAAGCTGCAAATTGCATTTTTAGGAAGAGCATGCATGCCAATACATGTGTATTTTCAGTCTTTTTCTTTTTTATCTCATTTTCCTTTCAGTGTAAATAGCTTTGCCGGAGATTTTTCATTCTCTTTTTTCTCTTGTAGATGTTTAGCCATTTGTCAAATGCATTCTTTTGCAACCTGAATTCTCTTTTGCCTGGAATGATGAATTGCCAAGGCAAGAACAACTAAAGCTATCTGTAATTTTTGTGCCAATAGTCGTGGGGATCAGATCCTCTGGTCCCTTTATTATGTACCTATTCTGTGCCATTGTATCCGAGCCATCTATTTATGGTGGGACCTACATAAATGAATGGCTCAGATGCAATGGCACAGAATAGGTACAGAAGAAAGGGAACAGAGGATTTGAGGGCATAGTCATGTGCTCGTCAATCCGAGTTATGGTGATTCTGATTTTGTTTTTCAGATTTGAACATATTTTGCTTACCCTATACACATACTTTGTCTTTGGTAATGATTCAATGGTACAAGGACTAATCACTAAACTTTTAGTTTAGGTTGGAGCTATCACCCCTATCTGACAAGTTGGGGCATCTTTGAATAGCTATTCTTTTAGCTTTCCTTTTCCTTTTTTGCAGTGAACACAAGGTACAGGCTAAAAAATAATAAGCATTTTCCTATAATGTCATGTCCTTTTGGGAGTCTTTAACCTCAAGTGGTTGAAATTTCAAGTCCCTGAGAGACTTCCAACTCAAAAGGTTGAAAGTGAGTTTTGATTAAGCATCTCATAGCATAGCATTCATAGCAGGTGGTCGGCAACATTTGTTTCCTTGCCCTTTTTCCTCCCTCCGTTGTCTTCCCCAACTAATATCACTTCTTTAAATTCACAGAATTATGAAAAGTGGCTACCTATGCATCACACTTAGGCTTTTCTTTTTTGTACTAGGGGAAGCTACATTATACTTTGTTAGTTTAATTACAAAAGTTCAAATTTTTGTCAAATTTTCAATTATAGTTCGAATTTTAAAAAGCAGCAATAAAATGTTCAAATTTTCAATTTTTTTGAATTCTAGCCTGACTTTAAAAAGCAGCAATAAAATGTTCAAGCTTTCAGTTTTTTTCAATTTTAATTCGACGTTAATGTTTCCGTTAAGTTTGTTAACGTGGCTTGTCATGTATTTCTAAAACTTTAATACAAGTCAACTAAAATTAACACAACAAATGAAGATTAATATAACGTCGTTTAATTACATAATTAAAACAATATTGTTGTTTTAAAATGATCTAAACCATATTAAACCAATGTCCTCACAGAGTATCAGAAAAACAAACAAAAAACGAGTGAGAAAGTTCTTGGACTATATACTACAGGAGTTGTTGATGAAGATAACAATGGTGGACAGTTGTGTGTTATCCACTTCCATGACAGAGAAAAAGAAAAAGTCGTTTTCTTGTATAGAATTGAAAAGGGTCGATCCAAGCAACCCAAAAAGAGTAGAAGGAAAGTACACAACACAAAATGGACCTAATACTTACAAAAGAGAGTGGTTATAGGAAAGCAACAGATCCTATACCTTCTTTTTAATCTTCTACTCTTTCGACCTTTTGTTAATCAAAAAGAGTAAAACGACAAAGTTTTTATTTAATGAGAATTTATTTGACTCCCAATACCTTTATCTTTTTGATTATTAAGTATGTTAATAGTTAGATGATTGAGTATCTAATTGTTCCATCAATTCTGTCCATACTTGAATAGTTTGGGGGAACAAGAGGTGTTGATTGAAAGGACAAGAGTGAGTAGAAGACAATTGAATTGGCTCACCCAACTTCTAATAGTATACTCGAAAACTCTTCTTTTCTAGGAGAGTTGGTAGTTGATTTTTTTAAGGGCATATTAAATAAAAATTTTAAATAATATACCAATTTAATCGTATATTTTAAATAATTTATTTAGTAAGTTAATAATTTAAAATTAAACAATAAAATCAATAAATTTAGTTAATAATAAATTATGAGTTGCACTTAATTAGTGTTGGGATGTTTGTGCTATACCGTTGTTTTTTAAATAAGAAATTGATAAAGATTTGTTAATTCGCAAGTATGTAAATTGCAAAAAAGTAAAGAACATCAATCTTTTTACTTGGTTAGATCGTTTCAATGTTATCTACATTCAAGGTTCCCACTGATGTGGTTTCCACTAACAAAGAAAACAAGAAACAATAGAGATTTAGTGTTTTTAACACTTGCAAAGAGCCCTCCAAACTTTCCTAGTACTCATAGGTGTGTACTCTAGCACTCTTTAATATTTTCTCACTCTATTCTTGCTCTCTCAAAATCACTAAATACAATGTAAATTGAATGAAAAAGTTTAGGTGTGTTCTCCTCTTTTGTCTGATGCTTGAGTTGCTTATTTTATAGTTGAAGAATGGAGTTGCTTTTCGGACAAGTTTGCGTGGACCAAACGAATGCCATGTACTCCCCACGTGAGTTATTAATGAGTTATTGTCTGACTTACACGGATCAGACAAATGTCATTTGCCCTCCACATGAGTTATTAATGAGTCATCGTCTGACTTACATGGATCAGACGAATGCCATATGCCCCCTCACGTGAGTTATTAATAAGTCATCCTCTTTTGTGTTTTGTTGTGTATCTTACGTAGGTTCATCTAAAGCTAACTCATTATGTCTCCGTTTCATAGAACCATCGAGAACTTCTTTTTCTTCGTCTCCTTCAAACACCTTACATACATTCACCTTTTGTGTTCAATTTTCACCTATTTTTGTTGATTTTGAGTGTAGTTTGGTGGAGTATAGGTGATTTCCATCACAAACAGAATTCTTAAAGACTTAAATTTATACTTTAGAAATTTTTAAATTCATATTTGAGCCTGATTTATCTCGAATATTCTACTCTAAATATGAGTATAATATAACCTATTAATTTTGACGGACAACAATATCCAGTAAAAATTTCGTTCAAACACGAAGTCTGAAGAAGTCCAATAGTAAACAATCTTACTCTTAACTAGTAGAAAGATTGTTTCCAAATGACCCACGAATAAATGAAAAGAAAAAAATAAATCAATGATAAGAAAAGCAAAATTAGAATAAAAAACCAAAATAATAAAAATAATATTAACAATAGGGAAAATAAAATAAAATAACTAATATATGTAAATAATAGTAACAATAATAATAATAATAATAACTTAAACTTAATAACAATAATAATAATAACAGTCATTTTGAAAGACATGAAAAATATCAAATTTAAACTTGAAATTAACTAATTAAAAATAAATATCTAGGTTTTATATTTAATTCAATTATATTTAATTTATTAATTTTGTGCGGTGAGAGATTTGTTTTGACACGAAATCTTTGGATGAGCTGGAATGTAAAGACGTGGAGAGTTGAAATGACATTGTAGATTTAGACAATGCGAGAGACAGGTTCCGTGAAAAAATATGCTCTTTACTGTAGTTATTTGACAACTCACTGTAATTCACTGAGTACACTCTTAAGATTGAAAAGAAAGCTTATAATAAAATGGGTAGATAAATAGTAAAAATGAGATATATATCTTGTTTGTGGTGTTTAGGATAAAACGTAAAATAATAAATATGTATTATTTAATATATTTTTAATAGTTTTTTATAATATTAATTATACTCTCAATTTTAATAACAAGCAGCAAGATAATACATCTTATTATTCTATCAAGGATATAATAGTAATTCATTATTACTATACATACATTCTATTTTATTTCATAAATCTTCTAAATAATATTTCACTATATTACATTATGAATCATTCTGTCCCTCCCAAGTAACAATTTTCTAATATTACATTCGTTTATATTTCATTCCATTTCATTAAAAACCTTACGTTCAACAAAACATAGCCTAAGTGAACTTCATGTTTAATAGAACTAAATACATTTATTAAAGATCTTTAATCAAATTCAAGTTTAGTTTATCAATTTTATATTTTTATACATTGAATTTTTGTTTATTTTATGTTTTATGAATTGTTTCTGTTACTTGCATCATTCTTATATTGTCTCATTTGCATGTGGGTCCGTCGGAAACAGTCTCTCTATTATGTAAGGGTAAGGTTGTATACTATTGGACCTCCCCAGACTTTGCTTTAATGCGGGATTTCAGACTGGGTGATGATAATGATGATATATTGAAAATTTTAATTAAGGAGTAAAGGATGTATGACCTATTCATAATTATTATTTGTTAAAGTTAAAGACAAGAGCTTCTTGTAATTTAATTAATTTTAATTTTTCTAATTTTAAAATCATCGCAATTTTTTAAAATTTTCCATAAAAAGTCTCTCTTTTAAATTTTCATTAAAGGAATAATGGTAGAACATAAATAGTATGAATAACACACTTAAACCATTTAGATGTCATTCATACAATATATCCTAACTTTTAAACTCGAGTCAATTATAAATTTGACATCAAATTAATAATTTATTATAATTATCTTAAATTATTAATTCAGATCGAATTTAATTAATTCGAATCACGATTAATAACTAAATTAGACATTTATGTTAAGAATATTTAATTAATACACATATTATTCATGTTACATGTGTTTTACTATTATATTTAACAAAAATTTAAGAGAAAAGAGTTTTTATAAAAGATTAAAATTTACTAAATTTTTTGATAATTTAACAGATTAAAAAGTTTTAAAATTTTAGTTAAAATTCAACTAAGAGTCTTATCTTTTACCCTTTTTTTCAACAAACATGTAATAATCATTTGATTATTATTCAATAAATTCACAAAATTTAACTCCAACAATCCATAATCCATATTAAGAAATAGTATCAAATTTACTCTTTACTCTTACTCTTGAGCACAAACACTTCCCTCTTGATGAATATGGACAAAGAGGCAAAGACCCTACACTTGTCAAGGTTTTCAAAAAGTCCCAATATAATGGACTTAGTGCTTTTGTAAGAGTCCAATAATTGCCAATGCCCCTCATGCCTGATTGCCTAGTCCATAGAGTACAGAGAAGTGGACACACATGAAAGCACTACATGACAATAACATCAATCTTTGCATTAATTACTCATCATTTTGACTTACTATTAATAATCCCAATACATGAAAGCAACTACATGACAACTACATACATCTTTGAAGTTTCATATGTGAATGAGAAGAATCCACAACACATTTTTTAAATTTGATTTAATTGATATTAGTTAATTCAAATAATGGAGAAAATTTAGATAGCATAATTAAAAATGAAAAAATCTCAAATTAATTTGATTTGATTCGATGTAGTTATATCCTTTATAGAGAATTAGATGATTTCTGAAACAATCATTAACAAAGTTATTATAAAGGTTATTTTTTTAATCTCGACTTGACTCAATTTAAAATATGAAACCGAAATTTCAAGGATTAGTTACTGAATTTGTCGATAAATACCCTGGTCTAAATAAAATAAAAAGACATAAAACACTCGTTGGAACCACTCCTAAGGAACAAATTAACTTACTAATAAATAAGACTTCATGGAAGATAGGCCCCATGTTTATTAGCTAGAGAAGTAAATATATAACATAAGATTCCAACAAAACAACATGCAATAGAACAAAACATTAAGCCGGAGATGCATGTAAGGCTAGGAAAACTTAAAACAAATGACCTTCAAGACAATAAACAATGGAGGTTCAAATTAAGGTCACAAAGAAATGGCTGTTGGGAGACACTGAGGAGCCACACCAGTCTTTGGTGGTCTTTGGACCAGAAAAAGCTAAGATACAGCTGGGAATGTGTAGTTTCCTCAAAGCAACCCTCTACCTAAAGACACCACCATTAAAACAAAGGAGATGATCCATTTCTCTATATAATTTGTGATTTTATTATCCCAATTAAACCACAATTATTATTTTTCAAATTTTGAGTCAACAGGTTATTTAAAATTAAGTAACGTTTGTAAATTTAACGTGTCTCTATTTTTTAACGTCTCGTAATTTCCTAACCGTGATTCGAACTTGAAACTTTTAAGTCGGGAGAAATATGAAAACAAGTTATATAATTTGAATCACTACTTAGGGGCTTTTAAGAAATTATTGATGCTTCACCTAATAAAGTCAGCTTTTCTTAGATTGAAAAAGAAGTGACTTCACTCAAAAAATAAACAAGCTCTGTTCATAATCCCTGAAATTGTTTTCCACTGGCATGTATGACACAAACTAAATTGTCATATAGCTGAATTTGAGGACAACATGAGTGATTACAGCTGCAAGGATCTTTTGACAATATTTACTAAAAGTTCATGTCAATGGGTGGTCTATGCCTAGAGTCTACAGAGTAGGTAATGCATTTGGATTGAAATGATGTTGCAGAATTTCTTCTCTGTTATTGAATAGTTTATGATATATTTAGTTGTTAAGGCAATGTCATGAAGACAGAGCTTAAAAATATCATCTCGTTTAAAGCTCTTGTCTAATGGTGTAATGGGCCCCCCACTTTTTTCTCTGTTTGAATCGGATGAACAGCTCTATATAAGCAGTAGCAAAAACCTGAATCCTTTTATTCTTGCAGGGAAGTTCCTCTGTTTCTTTGCACTTTCTGTGTTCATACTAGTTCAAAGTTATGGGGATCGGAGGTACCTTAGAGTACTTATCTGATTTGATGGGAAGTGGAAGCCATAAGCTCAAGAAGAAGAAGAAGAGACAATTGCAGACTGTAGAGCTCAAGGTCAGGATGGACTGTGATGGGTGTGAACTTAAGGTCAAAAACGCCCTTTCTTCACTAAGTGGTATGTTTCTTGATGGCTTTTTGGTGTTTCTGTTATTTGATTCTGCGTGTAATGAGAAGCTAAGTTGCGTTGATTTTGATTCAAACAAGGTGTTAAGAAGGTGGAGATAAACAGGAAGCAACAGAAGGTGACAGTTTCAGGTTATGTTGATTCAAACAAGGTGTTAAATAAGGCAAAGTCGACAGGGAAAAAGGCAGAGATTTGGCCTTATGTTCCATACAATTTGGTGGCTCAACCTTATGCTCCTCAGTCCTATGACAAGAAAGCACCTCCTGGCTATGTCAGGAAGGTAGATAACATTCCCACAAATGGTACTGTGACCAGATACGAGGATCCATATATTACCATGTTCAGTGATGATAATCCAAATGCATGCTCCATCATGTAATATGGATTCTGAAGATTAAAAATATATATATATGATCATCCTGTGTCATATCATATCAGGAACGTTTTGCTTCCGCTGCTCTGAAGATTCGTACGTAGAGACCAACGAATTTCGCATTCACGATCACTCTGCTTTCTGGGTTTTCATTGTAATGTAGCAACATCAAGAGCAGAGTAGTCAGTTTGATCAATGTTCTCTTCTTTACTTTTTTGGTAATTTTTTTTCCTTCAAGCAGAGTCTTTCATGTCAGAATCTTGTAATGGTTATGGTGAGTTTTTAGGTACTTGATATAGAAACATGGAGGGATGTCATGAGGCACCTAATAGTCCCTATCTGTCGTTTTGTCCTCACTGGTTATGTAATGGTTTCCCTTATTGTGTCTGAGTGAGTTTGGTTTGTTCATAGCTGTATTGATATTTTATGAACAATAGTAAGTTTGCCAATGACAATACATGACATAGACAAAGATCCTTCAGGATCCTTAGCAATCATGGGTCCTAACTTTCTCAAAATTATAGAATTTTACTGAGTTATTATTATTATTGGTCATAATTATCACAATAAAAATTACAATTTATAATTTGATCATGAACTTTTGCTTCGAAAAAAAAAGAAGTAATTTGTCAAGAAAAGCATTTTTTCTTTTTCTCCAATCAAAATTTCCAACTCTCATAATTCAGAATCTCTCTTTATTTCTTGGATTTACTCTTTCTCTGGATTTTCTTTTAAAAGCAAAAATAATATTGTAACCTAAATTAGCTCTTAAATTCAATTTGAAGTAATTAATTTTGGATTAAATTAATAATTTAAGATAACTATAATAATTATTAATTTGAGTCAAATTTAATTACTTCCATTCGAATTTAAGAACTAGCTTGTTTTCTATTTTTTCTTTTAATTTCTTGCTCATCAACAATATCAACTTCTTTGCTAAATCCGAAAAAATTGGGTCATTATTATATAGCGTTGTATCAAGCCCATTTTTAATATTTTATAAGCCCTAAACAAAAAAAAAACTTATTTTATCTATTTTATTTTTTATAAGTGATAAGAGTGGATCCTTACGAAGAACAAAATAAGACAAAATAGAAGAAGATCAAGAGTGAGTCCCGAGGTGACCTTCCTGCTTTTGATCAGGGTCGGCCCTGCATTGTATCGACTAAGATCACGAGTTGTAGTATAATTATTGTATTAAAAACTTATTGTTGTATTAAAAAAGTTGTAAGATACCAAAACAACTCGAATTAGAATAACCCTAAATTGGCTATTCAAGAAATACCTTTAATTGTATGCATATATAATTAGGTACAATTATATTAGATTCCTTGTAGTTTAATGTTTATAGTTTTTGACTTTTTTCAGGTTAAGATACTCTTTTTACGTTACGCCTAGTGGGAGCAGTTGGATTTAGGCATGATACAAAAGTTTAGGCTTGATCTAACCTTGATTCAAAAATTAACACCTCAAGTTTAATTTGATCAAATATAGACCCAAAATGTGAGTATCGAGATTAGAGCATACTCAATTTCGAGTATAAGTATAACAAATTTTTTTAATCCTGATCAATTACAAAAATTGAAGTCGAATCAAGTTAAAGTTGGTCGAATAAAACAGATATAATCAAGTTCTTACTCGAGCTCAAATTTGAATCTTAGTGTTTGTTTAGATGGGCTTATATAAGTAGAACTTTTGTTAGTAGAATTTTTATGAGAAGAGCTTTTCTAAGAAGCCAATTGATTGTTATTTAAAAAAGAACTTTTTTTATAGAACTTCACACAATAGACTGTTTAACATCATAAAAATAAAAACACCTTTAATTTTAACTATATTTATTTTTGTAATAAAAATTATTTAAAATATAAAAATTATTTAAAATATATTAAACAATATGCAAAGTGCAATATATTAATTATTATATAATTTTAAACCATATGAAATATAAATGAAAATATATCTAATCAAATCTTTTATATGGATTATAACATAAGTAAAATTAATATCAAAAATAAATATTAAAACGTATAAAAAGTTAAATAATATTATATAAATCTCCAAATAAACGTGAAGATGTGTTTGTGAGTATTGTGAGAATTATGTGTAAAACATAAGGACAAAAGGAACTAAAAAATAGGCTCATTAATTGATCTGAAAAATCTAACTGAAAAATGGTTTTTTTAGAAACTCTAAATTTGAGCTTCTTAAAAAGCTGTATTTTAGCTGTCAAAAAAGCTATATCTACTAAAAAAAGTACTTTTTTTATTTTACAGCCAAACTCTCAATTTTTTTAAAAAAAATTTACGATAGAAAAATTACTTATTCACTCTTTAAAAGCTAAACTAAACATGCACCTAAGTAATCCAGGCTAGACTTAACCTATTATCAATAAAGTCTTTATTCTTAATTTGCTGTAGACTTGCGCACTGTTTGGTTAGCGTCTGAGGACGCGAGGACGGAGGACGAGGACAAAAATTTTTGTCTTCAAGGGTGTTTGCTTACCGAAGACAGAAATTTTTGTTCCGTCCTCAGAGGACGAAGACAGAAATTTTTGTCCATCTCAAA
>JAOSBP010000206.1:1719035-1730174 GCA_027563825.1 Erythroxylum mucronatum
TAGATGCCAAAATGTAACATCGCGTCATCTCATCAGCTTTAACCCATTTCTGGTAAGCCTTGGTAACCTCTTCAGAGACACTCTCACCAGGTTTTTTAGGACACACCTCACTGAGCACAAACTTGTACTCTTCAGCAGTAAGCGAAAAGTCCAAATTCCTTTTTCCAATCCACATAGTTAGGACCCTCAAGCTTGTTTTGGGTTAGGATGTTGGCTAGGGATTGAAGGATGTCATATTGAACTGAGATTAAGCATAATAACAATATAATATTTTTTGAATTTTAACACATAATTGAATAAAACAAATATGACCTTAAAATTCACTTATTCATATTTGATATTCATAAATAACAATCTCGATGGGATAATTAAACTAACCATATGTCATGCATAAATAGTAAAATAACTGACATGCATTACTTGATGGGAGAAACATGCAAAGAAAACTATTATAAGTGAAAAACCATTACATGTAGTCCATGTCCCTAATTAAATTACTCAGATGGAGAATTAAAATAATACAAACAAAACTAGACTAGATGTAGAGATACACAAACACATATCATCTTTCGTTGGGAAAGAATATTCAAGTAGTCACAACTAGCAAGTAATGGAAAAGACCTTTTTTTAATAATAAAAAATAAATTCTATTTGATTGTATTATTTAATAAACAGCAAATTTTCAGAAGAATTTATAAAAAAACAAAAAATTTCACAAAGAATTTAATTTACAAAACAAAAAGAAATGTTTCTAGGCCATTTTCCAAAATTAAAAATATTTTAGATCATTTTGCAATAAAACAATAACTTTATGGCTTAAGATGATATATTCCGGACTTGTTTGAAAAACTTGGAAACATCCAGGGTCTGAAAGGAAAAATAAGGATCTGTTTATAAACACAAAACTTTCAGGACCATTTAGAACTTTTCTTTTCCGGGTCTGTTTGAAATTTTTTTTAAAACTTGAAGGAACATCAACTTGCCACTTCATCGTCTACCTCACGATAGAAACAAAACCAGTTGCTGAATTTTAAAAAAAAAAACCATTTTCACTCTTGTGTGAAACAAATGTTTATGTGTGAAAACAGAAAGAACATACGTTTTCATACAAGAGTGAAAATAGAAAACGATTCTATTGAAGGAAGATTTCCAACAAAACGTTTTTTTAATAAAAAATTGTTCACACTCTTGGGAGGACAAACAAGAACACATCTCTCCCATTTTTCTTTTCTTTTTCGGCACTCTCATACTTACTAATGCCCGAGATCGCCAGTTTGAGCATGCCAAAATATTTATCATATAAATAAAACTGTCGGTTTGAGCTTGCCATATGTGCACATCAGAGATTAATCTACGCTTACGTTTTCATACAAGAGTGAAAACAGAAAACGATTTACAAGATTTTCAAGTTTCACGTTAAGCAACAAAGCGATTTTCTCCATTCTCCACATATACAAATGTTTTCCATTTTTCAAAATAGAAAAATGAAACAATTTTCATCTTGAGGAAAACGAAAACTGTCTGTAATGAAAATGAACAAGAACGTTGTTCCGAAACACAAAAACGTTTTCATTATAAACGATTTACATGAGTTTCAATTTTCATGTTAAGCAAAAAACGATTTTCTCCATTCTCCACTTAGACAAATCATTTTCCGTTTTCCAAAACAGAAAAATGAAATAATTTTCATCTGTTGAAGAACAAAAACATTTTTAATGAAAACTAAAAAAAAACGTCTTTTCGAAACACAAAAACGTTTTCCCGAAACAAATAAACATATGCTTTCATGGCAGCATCTAAAAGAACAAAATATAAACACAATTCATAGAAAAAGGACAGGCCACCTATATACATATTTCTAGTGTTATGATATCAATTGATAGAAACAATAGTACACGTAGCGGAAGCAACTTAGGATCAAAAATATACGTACGGGCATACCAATCACAAGAATCGAAACAAGACAGACCTGTTGAAGCACAGAATCGCTAACTGATCTTTTTTCTACAAAATCTTCTTATCACTCACAGCCTTCTGCCGTGTAACCTTAATTGTTTCTGTAACTCTTGTTTCTGGGTTGGCAAAAAGAACAGATCATGCGTTTTTCTAGAAAATTTCTGTTTTCTCTCTATTTTTCAATCAACCTTTCTTCTATAGGAAGAAAAGCTTATATATATATATCGGAAACCCTCTCCTTTCTGCATAAGAAGTAACCGATAAGATTATGCAGTTTTTTTCTATGCGGTTTGTAATTCAAATCAACAGATTTTTCTATTTAATTTAAAATATTAATAAATAAAATTTTTAATCAAATTAATATGTTGCTTATTTTAAATTACAAATAACACACGTGCGGCCCAAACAATTAAGGCACAACAAGGATCGCAGGAAAAAAATAATAGGACAAATTATAATAAGAATCTGTACAGGATCAATATATTCTTAATATAATTCATCATAAATTATTCTACTAAAAATTTATTATTGAACTCCTTATTAATTTTAAATTTCCACAGCATAATAAATTATGTTCCTCATGTTAAGATTACAAATGCTTGTCAAATAAAATAAATTACTGACAATTTATTTAAATAATGATTTTAATCTTTAAGATTGTCGTTCAACTTATGTCATGCGTCGGATTAAAAATCCACCTGCAGGGTTTACATAATGAAACCTTATAAGCTTACTTAAAATGCATCATCATTCTCTGTACCGAGACATGGATTCCAACATTAATTAATATTTCACAAATACAAATTACCTTTGCCCAATTCACCGAGTATTATTGTCTCGATAATTAAAACTCACTCTTTAATGAATTAAAGCACAAGATAATGTATATTTGCTCATATTAACTAAATCAAAATTAAAAATATAAATCTTATTTCTAATGTCCTCAAAAACATGTTTTAATAGTCAGTATAAAGCAACCATTCTCAACTTGGCCCAGTTAGATACATACAAAATGTACTAACACAATTATTATTAAATATATATTAAAAATTTATTCATATTATGCAAATCACCAATTGAATACAATTAAATAATTGTAAAAGAAAACATCCAGAGACTATACTATTACATTTGCATGGTTAATATTATATATGTATAAGAGGGAATGTTGGCAAAATTTGGACTTTCATAATTGCCATCTTTTGATATGGTGGTGTGGTATGAAGATTTGTGCTATAAACTCCACGGGGAATTTGCCTCTAGCAGGTGTATTTTCTGAATTGTTTTGTTACGAGTTGTTGTGTATGTAACTGGTTTTCTTATCAACTATAGTCTTTACTAGGTTGTTAGAGACTTCTGGAGATGTTTGTCAATCTGGGATAGGTGCAGTGTTGAAACCCACCGCTGGGCATGAGGAGATGGATGTGGATTTCTCTTTGAGCCCCAGGGAGAATTCTGTAAAAACCTCAAAGACTGTAGCCATAACAGATCAGGCGGCTGCCCTTCTACAAGCTGGCATCCCTGTCATCCGTTTGGCTGCCGGTGAACCCGATTTCGATACACCAGCTGCTATAGCAGAGGTGATTCCTTTAAACCATTTGCATTTTGACCTCATGTGCTCCAGACATCAACAATTGCTTGAGTGTTTCTAACCTAATAAATAATCTCCATTGTTTTCGGGGAAAACTAGGCTGGGATCAATGCAATTCGTGAAGGGTACACAAGGTACACTCCAAATGCTGGTACTATGGAACTCCGTACAGCAATTTGTAATAAGCTTAAAGGTTAGAGCATGGTTGCATTACTAAACTCATTAATGCATTCTTGGCTAGAGTGTATTTTGTTGTCATTCATTTGTCTTTTGCAGAGGAGAATGGTCTCTCTTATGCAACTGACGAGATATTGGTCAGTAATGGAGCCAAGCAGAGTATCCTTCAAGCAGTTCTTGCTGTTTGCTCCCCAGGAGATGAGGTGAAGCTTTTCATTTACCCTTCTCATTTTTATAATTCAATTGCTGCTAAGGGTCCATTCCAATGTCAGAAGTGTCAAACCAAACTATTAATTAGAAACCGAAAATGAAAAGGAAAATATCAATTCAAAACTATCAACTTATTTCACTAAAATTTTAAATAAGAAACCAAAACAATAAGCATGTTTTTCGAGTTGTTTTCTTTAACTTGAATGTTGATTGATACCATTTATGACCTGCTGGTTGTTTAGATCAGATTGATAATTTAGAAACTGATGGTTTTCTTAATTTTGCAAAGCTACGAGAATAGACCATGCAACCCATTCAAGTTCTCATTTATCTGTTTGCATTTGCAGTGAATTTGGTTGCTAAAATTCAAATTGAAAATTTAGGGAAAGAGCTATAGAGGTGTCTCACATTACTAATTATCTTTCTTCAGGTTATAATTCCAGCACCATATTGGGTAAGTTACCCTGAGATGGCTAGGCTGGCTGATGCAACACCTGTCATTCTTCAAACATCAATCTCGGAGAATTTTCTTCTGGATCCAAAGTTACTCGAGTCCAAACTCACTGAAAAGTCAAGGTTGTTGATTCTTTGCTCTCCATCCAATCCAACCGGATCTGTTTATCCCAAGAGCTTGCTAGATGAGATTGCACGAATTGTAGCCAAACATCCAAGGCTTCTGGTACATTCACTGAATAATGAGTGCTGAACTCAACCACCATTTAAACCCTTAAAGCCTTTGTTATTTCACGCAGGTGCTGTCTGATGAAATATATGAACACATAATATATGCACCTGCTACTCACACAAGTTTTGCATCTTTGCCTGGAATGTGGAAAAGGACGCTGACTGTCAACGGCTTTTCTAAAGTAAGTTCATTATACATTTAACTGCTTGCCCTAAAACTTAATCTTCTGTTACTGTTCATTGATATTCTAGCCATATACTGGTTATGTTTATAAGTTGCTAATAATATCCTTGAGTACTTGATATAAGATCAAGCAGTGACATCTAGAAGAGTGAGCTTTACAGGCTTTTGCAATGACTGGCTGGAGACTTGGATATATTGCCGGTCCTAAGCACTTTGTTTCAGCATTTAATAAGATACAGAGCCAGGTAAATGAATGACTTCAGGTTTCAGACTGTTGAATAAACTCTGCTTCCTTCCATTCTTCCAGAGTTTAAGTTAGAACATTTGGTTTCATGGATGCATTAACTTGTTGGGTTTTCGATATTCTTGGTGCTATTCATCTGGTATCTCAACCTTCTTGAGAGGATGTAGATGAGATAATCTTGTCACTGAAAGTAATAATCTTGAGTTAGAATGCAAATCGGTATAAGTGATAGACATTCAATACATTGTTATTTCAGCATTATAAATTTCATCACTAGAAACATACTCCATAAACTTCGCATGTTAATTGTTTATTTGTTTACTTGTGCTTTAGATTTCCATTGAAAATCAATTAGTGTTTATAATGTAGAACCTAATGAATTCAGACCTTTTGGACTTCCCTTTCTTTCCTCTTGTTTCCCAGTTCACCTCGGGTGCTAGTAGTATATCTCAAAAAGCAGGAGTTGCCGCACTAGGACTAGGCTATGCTGGCGGGGAAGCAGTATCGATGATGGTGAAAGCATTCAGAGAACGGAGAGATTACTTAATTAAAAGCTTTGGGGAAATGGAAGGTGTTCGGATGTCAGAACCTCAGGTGATTACTGCATTCTGGAAGGCCTCCTTGTGCCCGCTGATCTAGTTTTTCAATTTAACTAACTGATGCCTATTTGCAGGGTGCGTTCTATCTGTTTATAGACTTCAGCTCTTACTATGGAGCAAAAGTTGATGGTTTTGGTTTAATAAATGATTCCGACTCACTGTGTCGGTACCTCCTCGATAAGGCTCAGGTATGTGTTGTTTCAAGATGGCTTCTCCTAAAATGAAATCATGAATGTTGGTGATTAGAATCCAAGAAAATATTAGTTCTTGGACATTTGCATCTAAGTTGTCTGTTTCTTACCTTCATTAACAACTTATGGATATTGATTTGCAGGTTGCAATAGTTCCGGGTGGTGCATTTGGAGACGACAGTTGCGTACGTATTTCCTATGCTGCATCACTCACTACCCTACAGGCAGCTGTTGAGAGAATTAAGAAAGCTCTTATCCAGCTCAGTCCTGCTGTTCCTGTTTAAAACAGATGAATGCTGACATGTATAATTATTGTTGTAACTGCTTTTGGTTTCAGAATTGTACTCTTTTTCAAGCATTGCCATCAAATGGCTCATTGTAAAATGTGGACTCCAATAATGTCTCTATCTGTAGACTGATCGATGCTAAACTTTGCAGCATTTTCTTGTTAAACCCTTCTAGAGATTCTTGAGATAATCAAGTTCCTAAGTTGTCATTTTCATGGAGATTTATGTTGGCTTCTGTCAGTCTGTATCACAAACTTAGGGGTGGCAATTGGGCTCAAACTAAGGGTATTTTTTATAGGGCTTAGGCTTAGGGTCCGAAGGTCAATTCTTTTAAGCAAAACGATATCATTTTATTTAAAAGAGTTGAACCTTGGGACAGTCTAGGCCTAAGCAGTTAGGCCCGGATCTAATTAAATAAATGTTGTTTTAAACTTTTAATTTTACAAAAAATTATTTTAAAAAAATTGGCCCATGGGTCAATTCATTACCATCTTTACACAAACCACTATTTTAAGAAACTATAGAACATTATAATGATTTATCACGTATCAAAATTCTTCTTCATTCTTGATTTCTTTACTTAAATTTCTTTAAAATTCAATTAAATTGTATTTGTGTTTTTAACGTCATTTATTTTATTTTCTTTTAATGGTTCAAATCATTCAATCACTCTTTTGGTTATTTTTTCTTTCGATCAAACTTAATTTTTTTATATATTAATAACTTTATTGAAATATTAAGTTATTAATATCACAAAAAAAGAAAGTACTATTAGCGTTATATCTTTTTTACCATCATGACATAAAATTCAAAACCAACAAATCTTTCAATTTTTTTTTAATACAAGGGAGGGCTAAAAACAGCTAAACTAAACCACGCAGCGCGCGGCAATACTCGACTCCTTGTTGGTCCATGTGGAAAAGATCTTGGATGGGCAGAGGGGACTCTTGAAGAGTATGGAGGCCTGGGCTGCGTTGGCCTGCAAGGGGGGCCAGTTAGTCTGCGCACTGGTTGCCTTCTCGGTGTACATGCTCGATTCTCACCTCCCAATCATGGTGGAGAAAGTCCCGGATACCTGTCAATAAAACACGATTGATATCAATCTCAGAGAAGGGATATGAAAGCAGTTAAATGACCTCTAGGGCGTTTACTTCTAAGATGACCCTGTGAAACCCCAAAGTTCAAGCTAAAGTGAGGCCAGAGTGAATTCCCCATAGCTCAGCATTGATTGTCGAGCTGCGACCGATGTATTGGGAGAAGCCGCCGCACCACTGGCCTTGACTGTCGCGAATTAGGCCACCAATGATATCGACACTCGAACTCAAGTTAAAAGCACCATTCGTGTTGAGCTTGACCCAACTCCCCCGTGGTTTAGTCCATCCCACCATCCGTGTTCAGCATTTCATTGTCAATATAATGCTCCTTATACGTGCATTACTAATGCACTCTCTCCGATTCTCCTGTAATGCAAGGCTGTGCATTATGAGTATTGGAGAGAGTGCACTAGTTATACCTATATATAAGATATATCAAATCTTCTGTTCTAATTATTCTGTTCTAACTATATTTTATTAAATATCTTTCGTATATTTATGTGAAATTTACATAAATATATTGATAAGATTTAATAAAATGTGATAAAAATACTATAATCAAAATAGGAGATCTAATCCCTGTATAATTAACATTATGTTGTGCATTATACGAGCATTGGAGATGCCCTTAGTGGAAGGTGACTCTTAATACCCGATCAATCCATGAGACCAACGAGAGTCTCAAAGGTACATGACTCTTACCAATGGGCAATTTTCTTTTGTTTAATTAGTAGTGGCACTTATACTTAACCAATAATTACTGCTTAAGATTCAATGAATGTAGACAATTTTTAGGACAATGGTTTAAAATTTTGACCAAAAATTAAATTAATAAAATAAAATTTTTAAGATTTAAAATATTGTTACAAAACGATATATAATAAAGATTGAAAATTTGTAAAAATTTGAAATAAAATTAAAGAATGAGAAAATCTTTACCAATGGAAGAAATTAAAGTTTAATTAAAAAAGAAACTGTTAAATAAAAATTAACTAATTTATTCTTATTTATAAAAATGTGTTAGTTTACAAAAATCAGTTGATTAAGATTGAAATTTTGTAAAAATTTGAAATAAAATTGAAGAATAAGAAAATCTTTACCGATGGAAGTAATTAAAGTTTAATTAAAAAATGAAACTGTTAAATAAAAATTAACTAATTTATTCTTATTTATAAAAATTTGTTAGTTTACGAAAATCAGCTGATTAAGATTGAAAATTTGTAAAAATTTGAAATAAAATTGAAGAATGAGAAAATCTTTACGACAGAAGAAATTAAAGTCTAATTAAAAAATGAGACTGCCAAATAAAAGTTAACTAATTTATTCTTATTTATAAAAATTTGTTAGTTTACAAAATCAGCTGATTAATTAATAAAATGACAGATTTTTAATAATACAATTTATTAAATTAAATTAAAAATAATCAATTAAAATTTTTTAATCATTGCATATGATTAGCACTTAATGCGGTGGAGTAATGCTGTTTAAGCCTCGTCGGACTCATTTGTTGAATCGATCACTTACAAAAATTTTCAACTTTGATGACATAAAATATGGTTTAGCATTTTTCTTGGATATAATGATCGAATGATTTGAATTGAAAGTCTAGATTGAGCTAATCCATCTTTTAAGTGCAATCTCAAATAAAATAAATAGCAAATGATTAAACTTTTTTTTTTTTGAAAGTAATCATTACTAACACAAACAGAACATGGAGAGAGAAGGTCTTAAAACTAACCCAAGCTAACAGGCTTACCCTGTACACTCGGAACCTACTAGCCTTACACCCTCAACGACAAGAGAAGCAGAACAATCAGAATGTAAAATGGAAACTAAACGAGACGGAAGAACACTCCAATAATATGAGTTTGCATGTAATAAGGCTACCCTGGCTAACGAGTGAGCCGCCTTATTGGCAATCCTACGCGTCCATTGGAAAGACAAATGAAGAAAATGACGCTTGATTGATAGACAATCGAGGGCCATATTTCCAATCTCAGATCGACAAGAAGAAGAAGCTAAAATTGTTTGAACAGCTGTCAAACAGTCAGATTCCACTATAACTTTATCACATTGTTGATCTTTTAACCAAGAAAGAGCTTTCTTGATAGACATAATTTCGGCAAGAGCTGGGTTAAGTAGAAAGGGGAAATGGCCTGAAAGAGCAACCACAAAGCACCCTCGGTCATCCCTTAACACTGCGGCAAACCCCGTGACATTCTTGTCGTTAAAAACCGCCGCATCCACATTACACTTCAGAAAGCCTTCCGGAGGTCTAACCCAAGTAGAAGAAATAGCTCTAGAAGTTTTGTTATTGGTACTTAGCAAATGATTAAACTTTAAAATTCACAATCTAAAAATAATAAATTGGATCCATTATTCTACAAAAAAAATTGATTGCTAAGTACAATTTGTCAAATTTCGTTATGAACCCAATCATAAAAAGCAAAGGAATTTTCAAATGCTACTCTTTAAATGTACATTAGATAAAAATTCTATCATACAGAATAATTAATAGACTATATATTTCAATAAATTATTAAATGAACTAAACGACTTAAAGTAAAAAGAAATTAAATTTAAGAATAAATAGTTTAATTAATCTAAGACGAATATAGAATAGGGATGATGAGATTAGGAGAGTCAGTTGGTTCGGTTCGGATGGTTCAGATTAAATAACGACATTTTATTCAATAACTTCAAATTTTATTGATCAAAATAATGTTCTTTTGTTTAAATAATATCATTTTATTATCGATTGAATCAAGTTTCATATTATTCAAATTCGATTGACTAATCTTAAGTAGTTCAAGTTGAGATTAACTAAACTTCAATCTAGATTTAAATAGAGAAAAAGAAAAAAAATTTAGATTCTTGAGCCGCAGACCTTAAAAGTTGATGTCTGTTGAAGAGAAAGAACTTGTGTCTTGACTAACATACTTAGGATCTTAGTTATAGTCTTCCTTATCTATTTTAGAGCTCTCATAAATATCTGGTCTATTATATCCAGGGGTAGATCCAGAAATTTTTTTAAGTATGGGCAAAATTTTAATAAGAAAAATTTTTTATTTTTAATGGAGGCAAAAATTTAATGAAGCAAAAATTTATTTTTTTTGTGAGGGCAAAACTTAAAATAATAATTTTTTTGCATGAAATTTGTTGGAGGCTGTGGGGCAAGTGCCCCCACTGTAGCTCCGTCCCTGATTATATCGTTGGTGGTTTTCCGTTATCCTCGTAACCTTCTAGTCAGGGTGTTCGAGACTTAACTACTTTTTAGAAAACAATAAAACAAATATTATAAATAAGGAAATATAAGTAAAGCGAGCTAAGTATTTATACATAAAATGTATAAAAAAAAGCCACACACAATTTATATTTCATTAATTACATAAAACTTTCTACATAAATCCCTGTTTTTTGGGTCTAACAATATTACAAGAGTACATTCCCAGAGTCATGGGATATTATCTCACAAGACTCATCTAAAAGCTACCCTTTTATTGGATCACACAACACAACGCAACACAAGACAACATAACATAGGCTGTCTGATTATGATGATATAAATAAAAGCTTATGTAATAATTATTAATTAGAGTGTCCCATTTTTAGCATTCAGACATGTATCCACAGCTTCATCAACTGTCAAGAAGACCTTTCCTCCGATCTTTCCCACAAAGTTGGAAAGTCTTAACTTGTGAATCACTTGCCACCTTGGATTGGTGATAGCCAGCTGAGAGATATAAATGGCACAAGTATAATCAGTTCTTCCCTTCTATTTTATTATTATTTTTAAATGATGTTATATTAAAATTAAAATTAAATGAATTTAGACTCAGGCTCAAGTTTTCCGAGCCTCGACCTGTCCGAGCACATTACAAACATACCTCGATGCCATTTGACACAAGATTCTTATGAAGTT
>JAOSBP010000206.1:1739325-1749543 GCA_027563825.1 Erythroxylum mucronatum
ACTATAATGAATTTATTGCTATTTTAAAGAAAATTAATCATAAGACTACAAAAAGAACTACTGAATTTCTATATATAAAAAAAAGAAGGAACCATTGAAGGAGTAATCTAACTATATTCAACAATAGTTAGCTCAAGTTCATATATTTTAGGTGCATTGGATTCTGAATTTGATAAGTTTTACAAAAAGATCCAAGACTTTATTTAGAAAACACATTTAATTTGAATACATGACTACGGGAGGAAGTATTATCAACAAAGATAGACAATCATAGGATCTCGTCCAATTTTGGAACAATTATGCTGGCCAACTAAACTTGACAAGGACCATCATTTTTTTTTTTTTGAAACGACAAGGACCATCATTTGGTTAGGTGAAGAATTACATTAATCAATCAAGGGTTAATTATAAAAATTGTTATGATATAAGGAGATAGTGGAATCAGGATCGAAATCAAGATGAGCGAAAGATAAAATAAATTTGGGTAAGAACAATAGTAAATATGAGATTCAATGATTTACGTGATTCACCCAAGTTGGGCTACTTCCATGGATGGTAATGAGTGAAAATTTCACTATAACGGAGAAGAGTACAAATTAAATCCTCTAAGTACAATGAGGATAAAAATTTTTGTGTATAATCTTACAAAATAAAAATCTTTTCTAAAATAAAGTGAATACAAATTTGAGTTAATATGGTGAAGATAAACTCTCAAATTTTTGCAAGTTTCTCGATGTTGCATGCATGAAAATTGAAGGGACTCAAGATGTATTTATAATGCTCAACTTCTTACCACTTTTGCCTTGCACCATAAGCTAAATTGTCTTCAAGGTCGGCAAGAAATGGTTAAACGCAGAAGATCGGTAGGTGACCTTGCCCTCCTTTCAACTCCCAAGTTCTTCCTCAGTTGTGTTAGTTGGTTGATCGGCCTCCCTGGCTTGTTTTAAACTACCCACTGACACCAGCTTATCGGGGCCTGTTGGGAGGTCAGCGTCTAGTCCTCCCTTGACCTCCAACTCCTATCGTGTTCTTCCCGTACTTCATGCTTGCTTTAGTTGCTACTTGATCTTAGGCCAACTTGTTAGCCAATTACTTTTTAGTATAATTAAAGCTAATTGTTCTTTATATTTATATATTATATAGCAAGCAAGTCCCCCTCGTAAAAATGTGGGAATTCCACATGACTACCCTGAGAGGAACAAATATTTGTTGAGTTGTCCACCAACAAAAACATTGCATTGATTGGAGCATTAAATGTTTGACGTGAGAAGTTTGACCTTAAATTCCTTAGCAAATAAAATAAGCCAGCATTTATTGTTGATGAAGAAGAGTTTGAGTCATATTTTCAACAATCTCCACCTTGAATCAAATTCGACAAGTTACTCACCACCATATAAAATCCCAAAGGGTAATCAAATGCTGCAAACATCGACTAAGTCTAAGCAATTCTTGAACTTAGCGATGGATAGTGGCTTGGTCAATATATCCGCAGGATTGTCAGATATGTGAACTTTCTTCACAACAATTTCTCTCACGGCAACAATGTCTGTAATATAGTGGTACTTTACACCAATACGCTTCGAGGTCGTTTGGTTCTACTTTTGTTTTTCTATTGTAGTTTCAGTCTTTGTTTTCAGTTTTTTTGTTTATGTTTTTCTTTCAAATAAAAACAAAAACTTGTTTGGTTGTTAATGCTAATGTAGTCATATTTTTATTACTAATAATAATTACATACTAGATAAAACTTAAAGATAAATTATTTTAATTAAATAAATTTATATAATATCTTATATAATATTTATTTTAATATTATGTTATTTTAACAAAATAAATAATTTAATATTTAATATTTTATTTAAAAATTAATATTTTATTTAAAAATTAATATTTATTTGAAATATATTTTAATTATTAAATCAAATTTTAATTGAATATTTATATATTTTAAATTTAATTATATTTATTAATAATTATTAAAATTTAACTACATATAATTTAATTATAAAAATTAAATAAAATAAAATTATTCATAATTTTAATTGATATTTAATTTTAATTTATTAAATATATAATGTTGAATTAAATTATTCATAATTTTTATTAAAATTTAAATAACTAAATAATATATTAAACAATAGTAAATCAGATTATGAAAAAAACATAAACAGGAAACAAAAACTACTTTTTATGGTTATCATAATTTTTGAAAACTAGAAGAAACTAAAACCAAAAACATAGTTTTTTTATTGAATTTGAAAACAAAAACCAAAAACAAAAAAAAAGGAAACAAACACTCCCTTAGTTTTGGAGTGATAGTGAAGTGATAGGCATCGTTTTTAGTACGATGAGTAGCACTTTGGCTATCTAAAAACACAATAGTAGTATCTTGTGTGACACCAAGTTCAATAATAAGACCACGCAACCAAGTAGCCTCATTCACGCCTTCTGTAGAATGTACTCTGCCTCTGTAGTAGATGAAGTCGTTATATATTGCAGTGATGCTTTCCTACTGATAGTACTGGAACATAAAATGAAGATGTAACCAGAGAGAGACCTCTGTCTGTCGAGGTCACCATCGTAATCAGAGTCCACAAAATCGATAACATTATTAGATGTTGCCTTGCTCCTATCAATCAATAAGCCAAGATTAGAAGAATCCTTCAAATATCAAAGGATCCATTTGACAGCATCCTAATGAACTTTGCTAGGATTGTGCATAAAATGGCTCACCATGCTAACTACATATGCTAGATCAAGTTTAGTGCAAACCATGGTATACATAAGACTACCAACAACACTAGAATACGAAACATTCGACCTACATTCTATTTCTTTCTCCTTCTTTAGACAAAGATCATATGAAAACTTGAAATAAGTGACGAGATACATCAAGATGGGCTTACAAGAGCCCATGTTAAATTTGTCAAGAATTTTCTATATATTGTTCTTTTGAGACAGAAACAACTTCCCAGTCTGTCAATCCCTCTGTATCTTCATTCCAAAAATCTTTTGTGCCACACCAAGGTCTTTCATTTTAAACTCCTTATTGAGTTGAGATTTCAAATTGTTGATCAAAGACTTGTCACGAGAGGCAATAAGTATATCATTGACATATAGTAACAAGTACACGAAAGACCCATCAATATATTGTCAAAAATAGATGCAATTGTCATATTGGCATCTAGTAAAGGCTTACCCGATCATAAAAATATCAAACCTTTTGTACCACTGTCTTAGGGGTTGTTTAAGCCCGTATAGAGATTTTTTCAGACGAAAAACGCAATGCTCCTTGCCAGGAATAACAAAACCCTCAGGGTGCTTTATGTAAATCTCTTCCTCGAGTTCTTCATGTAGAAAAGCAGTTTTCATATCAAGTTGCTCCAACTCCAAATTAAACAAAACAACAAGAGTAAAAAACACATAAATGGAGGTATGACGAACAATGTGAGAGAAATTTTCATTAAAATCAATACCTTCCTTTTGTTCAAAACTACGAACAACCAAACATGCTTTCCACCTTGCTTCTTCAACCCCGAGGATGCCATCTTTCTTCTTGTAAATCGATTTGCATCTTAATGGTCGCTTACCTTAAGGAAGCTCACATAAATCCCAAGTATCATTTTTATGGAGACTTTCAATTTCTTCATTCATTGCCACTTATCACTTAGATGAATCAGCACAAGAAATAACTTCAGAATAAAAGGAAGGTTCAATACCTTCAGGAGTTTCATATGCAACTGAGAGTGCATAAGCAACCAAGTGGGCATCATTGTCAGTGTATCTTGCAGGCTTTCGGATAATTCTCCTTAAATGGTCTTGAGTGATAGAATGCTCTTATTGAGGCAAAACAAGAGTAGTGGTACTAGAGACATCATGAATGTCTTCAACATCGGTAGACTGAGAACTATGAGCATCGACATTAGGAGGAGATGACGATATCACCTCTAACTCCTCCTTCTTATTGGCATCTTGCTGACCACCTATACCAATAGAAGAACCAGAATCTTTTCCAGAAGAAAGTAATGCATTTTCATTAAATATCACATCTCTAGTAAAAATGACTTTGCGTGACTCAAGATCAATACACCATTAACAATATCCTTCTGATTTAGAAACATAATGTGTTCAATCATCATTCATACAACAATCAAATCCTAATTACCTTACTCTAGACGAATTCCTATATGATATACATGTAAACAAGTTACATAAAAATCAAGACTTTTGTTCTTATAAAATAACATATTGCATTAAATGCGTTACAACCTACAAACAATGCATAGGTAACGAACCCTATATGAAAATGAGTTCATGAGTTCGCATGACACAATTCACGAAGCTCGATGTATAATAGCTCTTACTATTTCCATTGGAAGACCTATAGGATACAAAGTCCTAATCAACTCCTTTCTACGCATCTCTTTAATAAATGTCATCACTAACAAATTATAAGTCTTCTCGTTGGGCGTATCATTCCAAAGCATTCATAACAGTTCGCCTTGAGGTTGAAATAATGTTGCAAGCAAAGTCATGTACTTTACTTCAACATCTACATAAGTTGAACAACCTCCAAAGCATAACTCTTGCATCATGTTATTAACTGAAATTGATTCATTTTCTTATGAAAACGTTGTTTTTTCATTTCTTCTCTCTCTAGAGAATGCTTTTATTTTCATAAGCAAAAAAAACAAAGAAAACGAAACGCAAAGAAGAGGGTCTTCTTCCTCCTCTACAACCAAGAGGCACGTGGCCTTTCACAAATAAATATAATAAGACTAACCAAGGGACGGAGGTTGGGTGGCAGTGGCATATTGACGGGAATTTTTTGGTGGAAGAAGATTGCTTCAAAGATTGACCTCAAATTGGGACAAAGATTCTATTTTTAGATATCACATTGAATAAGAACTAGATCCGTCCGTAGTTAAATCTCGAACTCGACCAGACTTTACAGCATTAAAAGTAAATATTTATTAAAATATAAATTTGTTAACTTTGAATTAAGTTTTAATTTTTAGTTTTTAAGAATATCAGATTTTATGTTAAACTCAAACTTTTAATTTAGGGATTGATCTCAAGTTTGAAAACTTTTAATTTAGGGATTGATCTCAAGTTTAAGTTCATCATTTAATTCACTCAAAATAATTTCGGTACTTCACTGAGAATATATATATAATAAATACAAAGTTCATATTTTTACCATTAATCGCTTTTTTAATTTAAATTTTTTTTACTAGTTAATTAAATTTGATTTATTTTTATAAAAATTAATCATCAAATTAGTAATTAGTTAAGATTAAACTCGATTTTTAACTTTAAAATTATCCTAAAAAAAGATTTGAGTGTGGATTGAACAATATAAACCCAATCCAATACTTTAGACCCATTACCATATTAACTTAATTTTAAAGATTTTTAGTGGCTTCTATAATTAATTACATGCACTTGAATTAAGCACCCAAATGAACAAGTTTAAAGACTTGAATCTAAACTTGAAATTATGTTTTATTATCGAAATTAAATGATCCACTTCTTCTTTTTGACAATTAAAAAAAAGAAGTGGTATTAATCAAAAGAAAGTTTATAGAAGGAAAATCAATTCACCACCTTTTCTTTGCATTTACAATTTACAAAGTGAAACAACAAAGATTACATCACACCAGCAGAACATTCCATTCATACGTGAGACAACCCAAGACAACGTTAGAAAGAGGACAAGTGTCTGCAGCTTCTGACACCATAGACTGAAGATGGTTCTTGGACTTTATAGAACTTGTTTTGATCATGTTGGTTCTTCCATTTCTTAATTTCCCTCGCCAGCAACCCTTTGCTTTCTTCTCCTTCTTCTTCTTCTTCAGTTTCCTTTACTCGGACCAGCTTTCCTTTCTTAAAGCTATACCCCATCTTGAAACACATCTCTCTTTTTCTTTCTCACGATCTCGAAAACAATATGTAAAAAGAGACAAGAACTGAGAATGCCATTAACTATGAAACTTGCTTTAGGTTTATAGGTTTTCGTTGGTTGATGTCCGGGAAAACCAAGAAAATGACTGATGACTTCGAGAATAAGCAAAGTCACTAGCAAACGATTGGTATTTTCAACTCATGAGATTACATGCATGCTTAAATATCATGATCTTAACGTTAGACATTACACATATAAGAGTTTTTAAGTAACCTTATTCGTCAACCTGTCTTTGGCATGCTTTCTAACGCACCAATCACATAGTGGGAAATGGTATGTGCCATCAAGAAAGTGCAATGCATATTCATGTCTAGTAGTTGAGAGTAACTGTATTAGGTAAGGCCGACTTGTCAAGCTATAATGGACAAGTGACACTAAGCTTGTACTTCAAATTGCATTTTCAAAGAATCACGTTTCAAAGTTTTATTTTTATATTTTCAAAATAAAAAAATTTTTAGCCTCTGACAATGATTGTAAGTCCTTATAGCTAAGGTAAACTTTACTTTCGAAAGTTACATACACGTATCTATTTATATATAAAAAGATATTGTATTCAGTAATGTATGTGTTAGTGAATATATAAAATCAATTAAGTTGGTCTCACACAACAGCTTAAGTTATTGTAGTGAAACGATCACTTAATATGGTATCAAAGCAGGTTTAGTTCGGATTATTAATTTCCCGGTTGTCCGTCTGGATGTCCAATCCCAGCGGCCCGGTCTGGTTATTACTGTGTATATTTCAAGTGACAACTGGATATCCAGCCCCAGCTGCACTTGAGGAGGAATGTTTGAGTGTCTTATATTGACTAGACATGAAAATGTTAAAGTGTTTATAAGTGATAAGGGTCAACTATCTAAACAACTAGTTATAGTTATTTAGACAATAGTTGACCCAAGCTCAATTCTTGTTAATGGACTCTACACTCTGCCTATATTAAAAAATTCAATATAGTATCAGAGACAGTTTGTCTCGATGGTTTGGGGCGGTGCTCGGTTATGCCCCTTTGCCCAATATGTTCATCAGATGTCCAATTCTGCTCTGGATTAAGGGAGTGTGTCAAGAATTCTACATCGGACAACTATGAGGGCATTCAAGAATTTATAATAATGTGTCAACCTCTCCCTCTTGAGCTAGCTTTTGGAGATGAGTTAGGCCTTTCTAACATAGTATCAAAGACTTTGTGACCAAGTAGTCGTGAGGTCAAATCCTACCACCCACCTATTATTCAGCACAAGGTAGAATGAGTCTGTACAAGATTCAAGTTCAAAGGGCATTCACTTGAGGGGGTGTGTTAGTGAATATATAAAACCAATTAAGTTGGTCTCACACATCAGTTTATGCTATTGTTGTGAAACAATCACTTAATATGGTATCAGAGCAGATTTGGTCCGGATTATTAATTTCCCAGTTGTCTGTCTAGATGTCCAGTCCCAGCGGCCCGGTCCGGTTATCATTGCGTATATTTCAAGTGACAATTGGATGTCCAACCCCAATTGCACTTGAAGGGGAGTGTTAGAGTGTCTCATATTGACTAGATATGAAAATGTTAAAGTGTTTATAGGTGGTAAGAGTCAATTATCCAAACAACTAATTATAGTTATTTGGACAATGGTTGACCCAAGCTCAATTCTTGTTAATGGACTCTACACTCTGCCCATATTAAAAAATTCAATAGTATGTAACTACATTTCATATATGTATAAAAGAAAAATCATCATTCACCTTAATTTGACATATAACAGCAAATTGCATTGATTGAAAAATCCAACTTCAAAAACATATATTACATCAATGTTAATTTTCTTAAAATAATAAAGGTCTAACAGATAATCATCTCGCTAATATTTACAAGTTCTTAATCTATCATCAATCATTAGTTCAAGATTTCATTATATAAGTATAAGGTTTTAAAGTTTTTTAAGGGTATATGTGCTTATGTTTGATTTAAATTATTATTATTCGTGTAAAAGAATTTCATATGCACTCATTATAATTAAAATCGAGCAAATCATAAAATTAAATCTAGTTAATAGATATATGTTAACGATCAATCAAACAGAAGAGGAGTCTTAAATGGACCTATTAAACATAAATTAAATCTAGTTAATAGATATATGTTAACGATCAATCAAACATAAGAGGAGAAATAGATCTATTAAACATACCCACCTAACTATACATACCAAGCCAAATTTCTTCGAATTGGACATAAAAATTAGTTCTTCTCTTTGCCTTTGCGAGGATCTACCAACGCTTGATATTAATATTACAAATTGAGACTATGGATCTAAACCCCGAAACTAGGAATTTTATGGATTCAATGATTTGTTTAAGCAAACCTCATATATAATTCCAAAGATTCACATTGAAATATATGTTACATTTTTGTGTTATTCTAGGTGAAATGTTAAGTGTTTTTTTTTTATTTCGGTGAAATTGTAGTTATTATATTTTAAATATGTATTTAATATGTTGTCAGTATTTATAATTTTTTTAATTTACGTATTCTAAATAAATTATTTAATAAATTAATAGTTTAAAACAAAATGACACGATCGAACTAATTAATATTAACAAACTTAAGTGCACTTCTACTTCTAGTCAGCCATATACTACAAATTTAAAATTAAGCCGGTTGATTAAGAAGCCTCCTTGATCATTGATAACACACATGTCGCACCAAACTTTCAAACTCTCGTAAGGTCAAATTTTATGCATACAATTAACATAAGAAGAGACAAATGGATGTCATGTTATTACACAAACTTTCAATAAAAATCAGGAAATAGGAAGGAAAGAAAAACAAAAGAGACAAACGGAGACAGGAATTTTTCTGTCTTGTCTGCTGTCCCGGAGACAGGAACACTATCCAAACGCAGCATTAGGGAACACATATTTCTTTTGGAATCCAAAGTCTTTGGAACTACTCCACTCCAACACATAATCGTACATTCGACGTGAAACCGGATCGGACAGCGTCTCATAAGCCTCTCGAACCTCAACAAAACGCTGGGTGGACTCGTCTTTCAGGGTAGGAAGACAAACATCAGGGTGGTACAGTAATGCCATGCTTCTGTATGCCTTCTTAATGTCATCAAACGCTACATTTTTAGACCTAAGAGAAAGAATTTCGTACAAGTTTGTCTTTTTCTCAAGCATGCTTACCTGACTCGCTGCTCTACAGTATGGCTTTCACATTGTGGGTGCCAAGCCTCGATCTTACTCTTGGAACCGTTTTCACCACCTTGTAAGTCATTTGCAGGGACAAGGTCTCCATTTAGTAAACGTTTTTGTGACTCGAGAGAGGGAGATGAAGAACAATTGTGTTGTTCTTAGTTTCTGAGCTTGATCTATAACTTAAAAACACTGTGAACAATGATAGGTCTAGTCTTGCAAGTTGCAAGGGTCGTTTGTTCTTTTCCTATTACATTGGAGTCTATGTTGAAGGTAATTTTGGATGGGAGCTCCAAGCCTGTTCTATTTGGTAAGGTTGTCTTTTACTTGGTCTTGGAAGGCCTTGTGGTCGTGGGAGGTGAAGCGGAGTGATGATGATGCATATGGGCTCGAACTCGGTTACGTTGATGGTGTTCTCAAAGGTAAACTTCATCAACCCTTGTAGGTTTTGGACAACTAGCAAACCTAACCACGTTAGAGCTGGCCCAGAGGCAAACTTGATGCGAACCAAATGTACGACTAGTAATGAGCTGATCGGAGACCCTAACGCCTATTAGGACCGATTTCAATTAAAACAATGTCATTTTAGTATAATTGATCAAAATATCATTATTTTAATCTTTAAACTTATACATATATATCAAAATGACATCGTTTTAGTTAATTATATTAAAATAATATCATTTTAAATCTTTCAAGAATTAATCTAAGTGCTTGTTTGGATAATTTTTGGGAGGTCAGTAAGTACTTTTCTCCACCACAAAAGCTTTTTTTAAGAAAAATGGATGTTTGATTATAAAATTAAAAAGCATTTTTTTTAATATATATGGTTTTTTTGGCAATCAAAAAATAGCTTTTTAAGAAGGTCAAATTTGGAGCTTCTTAAAAAAGCCTTTCAAATAACTTTTTTGAGTAGATTTTTCAGATCAATTAATAAGTCTATTTTTAGTCCATTTTTTCTTATGTTTTACACATAATTTTCACAATACCTATAAACACATCTTCATATTGTTTAATATACTTTAAATAATATTTATATGCATAAATAATTTTTATTACAAAATAAAATATAGTTAAAA
>JAOSBP010000206.1:1794321-1807428 GCA_027563825.1 Erythroxylum mucronatum
ATTATTTAATTATTTATTTATCTAATTGTAAACTTAAACCTTTAAACTTCAAAATATACAATTTTAAAAAAAAATTCGCCAAACACAACACAAAATAAGATAATAAAGCTCACTAGTCATATTTCATCAAAAAGATTAAAAAAAGATTACTAATCATAATATTTATTCAAGTTGAAATTATCAAAATCAAGGTATTTTAAATAGACCGGCTGGTTCTTTCTTTCACCGATTCAACAGTTTTTACCGATCCAACCGCAAAATGAACGGATCAATCACTTACAAAAAATACGGCTAAACCAGACAACGGTTTCTACCGGTTCACCGATCTGACCGACGGTTCGGTCCGATTTTCAAAACACAGTCTATTACAAAACGTTTATGCCCAATAATTAACTTTAGATTTGATTCCTTTTTTATTTTTAATTATTGATTAAGCAATTAATTAAACTTATTCCTATGGATAGGGATGAAACGTGTAAACGGTTGAGTATAATTTTTTAGTTCAACAAGTTTCCAAAATAGTGGATAGACTTTGAACCATTTGCTTGTTTCTCACGTTTATATATAATTTTTATTGACTTTGATTAGAAATGATTATCATCAATACTGGATTGAAGTCTCGCTAAAATGCGAAATTTAGAAAAGTTTAATAATATATAATCTTACCCTTTATCAAATAAAGAGGCTGTTGATTAAAAATTATATAAGGGCATAATATATACATGACTTTGGTTAAATATTGTTCAAATTTTTCACATACCTCTAAGTATTCATTTTAGATAGAAAAATAAGGTTCATGTCCCATCACTTATTAAACAAATGTGACTTATGAAGCCATCTTTTTCATTACAATTAATAAATAAAGTGATGTGTTCTTACTTGTTAGGCCCCATTCAAAGAGAAAAGTATTAAGAAATTTAATAAATTTGAATTGATCAAAGTTTGAGATTAAAAATATTAGGTTGAGTTGAATTAATTTGAGTTAAAAATAACATTATTTTATCTAATATTTCAAAAAAATTAATGATTAAAAAATTAATTGGTTCGATCGACTTAACCTAAAAAATTTTGAATTGATCAATTTTTTTATTTAGCTGCTAACTTTTATTGTTTATTTTATTTTAATAACTTATGTTGTTAAAAACTGATCAATTTATTAATTTCAGTAGATTTTTGTATATTAATAACTTATTGTAAACCAAAATAAATAAATAAATTTTTATTTAACAAAATTTTTAATTAAACTTCAAATTATTCGAGATAAAAACAATATCTTTCTATCGTATTTTAAATTCTTTAATTTTATTTAACTAATAGTTGGTTTTATAACAGTTCAATCTCAGTTGAATCTTTTAAACCTTAAAATTTAACTGATTTAACTTTTAGTTTGGTTTTTAAAAGTTTGCAAAAAGTTGTTAATTTTCCATATATATATATATATATATCATCAAAGTTTTTGGAGTAAGGTTATGGGCCAATTGGAATATGATTTGGATCTCAAGATTGATGTTGGTTGGGTGGGCTACTGTGAATTGCGTCAGGACCCGAACTTGAAATAGTTCCCGCCTTCAACCAAATTCGACTTTTGGGGTTTCTTTCCTCCACTCTCCAAAGCGCGAAATGAGAGAGTTAAGAGTGTCAAATTTGACTGATCCATTCCTCAGCGTAAAGCTACTTCCTTTATCTACAGATCTGGCGAATCGGTCGTTCAGGTTAGTATCTCCGGCATCCTCAAACTCTCTGGGATTTTGTCGAAATCTTCATTTTTTCAACAACGTATGGTGTACGTATTGAGTTAAAAACTCTGTGCACATTTGAAATCTTGCATAAGGTAGTGCTTAATTAATTGTTCATTCTGTTCTTGGGATGATTTTGAAGGTTTCTGAGGCGATCCATGTGAACGAAATAGAAAGTTTTTTTTCAATTATTTGGTGAGAATTTGTGTTGTTTGGATCTGTGGATCTTTGGTGTATTGCGGTTTTTGTTGGATTTGGCTGATTAGGGAAGTGGGATCTGAAAATTGGCGATCCTGCGAAGTGGGTTCTTGGTTTCTAGTTTCGAAGTAGTTGATTTGATTACTGCGTGTGTTTTGCCGTTGGCTTCTGTAACAACTATGAGTGGGGATAATTTCTCAATTGGGGTTCCCAAAACACGGGGTGTCTTGGAAGATTTGACTAATCGGCCAGTGAGAAGGAAGTTTTCGCTGATTTCGGATGGTTTGGGGCTTAAATCTGGAGATGGATATGGAGAAAATGTAGGAAATGAAACTGAGGATTCACGTTTCCCGAAACAAGTGTGTGTAGAACTTGAAAACTTAATGAAAGAAAAGTGTAAAACTAAATTGGAAGTTGATATGGGTAACTTAGAAAAGAAACAATATTCCAAAGTTTCACACGAGAAAATCTTGTCTCTGGACTCCCGTGACCAAACTGAAATTAAGGAATCTGAACTTGTTTGGGATAGTCTTGAATTGGTCAAGGGTTGTGCTTCAAGAGATAGTTGTGCTTCAAGTGGTTCTATTGCCACCAGTTCAGACCGAAGTAAGAAACGGAGTGATGAAGTTGTGCTCACTTCTGATGCTACAACTAGCAATTTGATAGGTCAGTGGTTTAATATTGGCCCTGGTGATTTAAAAGATCATTCTGTTGTTAACATGGCCACTAGCAATTGTGATTCTGTTGAGTGGTCAAAGCTGCCGGAGTCTCAAGAATCCATATCTTTTGGGTTCACTAGGTGCACAACTCTCAAGCCAGATGACTACGCTAATCTGAGTAAGAGTGCAGACTTGCTCAAAGCTTGCTCTTGTTCTTGTTGCCTGAAAGGTGACCAATTAACCTTGTTTTCATTAGCAATTTGACCATTGCAGTTCTGATGATAGATAAACTAATATATTGTTGTACAATGTGGCAATCAGCTGCTTATATGTGGTCGGACCTACATTACCAGGACATCAAGGGCCGAATAGCAGGTGATTTTTTGTAGGACAAGTCGAGCTTTAATTGAGTTGGCATTGTCATTTGTTCCGACTACTGTAATTTGTTGCTACATATTTCCTCTTTTCATTATTGTAGTGTTGAGGAAGAGTCAGAAAGAAGCCAGCATCATGATCAACAAGTTTTCCAAAGGAAAACAAAGTGATGTTCAAGGCCAAGGAAAATCCAGGAAATCCGTGAAACTGGAGTCTGACCTCACGGATCAGTGGAGGTCCCTCTTTCATTACATGGATGGCATATTTGGTCATGAAAGCAATCAGCTTGTGAGTGCAATAATAGCCTTTTTACTTATTCGCGCTTTTCATTGCAGAATGGTCCCTCCTATACATCCAATTTGAAAGTACTTGCGTCATTTTCATCCCAAATTTATCTGTAGCTGGGGTTTCCAGATAGAAGTCCTCGAAATTTGGTTCGGTTTGAAGAAATTTTTCTATTGTGTTATGAACTTTCAGCTTCTAGTTTGATTGTTCATGCATATTTAAACATTTTTTACAGGAAGCTAAATTTGTCTCGCTGAGAGATTTGAGAGAAACTTGCAAGACAGATCTCGAGAGGATCACTGGCTTGCCTTCAGATAAGACTTAGTGCACTGCCTCCCAGCACCTACTTTTTCTTAGTTGTAAGAGAATGAAATTTGTACTTTTGTAATTCTACATATACTTAAAACCTCTGAAATTTCTGTTGTCGTTATCATATACATTATCAAAGTTTGTCTTCTATCAAGCATGAAACTGTCCTTCTCAACAGCCTGTGGCGATATACTAAGTCGAGGACCACCAGTATTTAGTTAGAAAAAGAATTTTCCGGAGCATTGCAATGCCAATGTCCAAGCAGGGTGAACATGATTATATTTTAAAATTTGACTGCTACATTTCACCTCTTGCTGTTACTCCGAACCTGTTGGATTCCCCTTCTGTAGATAAAATCTCGTGTGGTACATGTCTGATCGATTTGACAGAACTTGGTACATGTCTGTAGACGGTCCACGATTATTTTTCCAGAGCAACCATCTGTGATCGATTTGATAGAACACGATGACCCTTTTGTCTGTTTCAAAGAACAGTGTACATCAACCTTGACAAGTCAATTCGCATATGATGAATCAGGATTAACCTTCTTCAATCAGAATGGCTAGTGAGTTTACACGATTCGTATAGCTATCTTCATCTTATAGTATACGTTATATTGATAGTGCGATGAATATCTCATTTTGTGGTTGAATCCTTTACTTGGTTGGTTGAAGAAGTTGTTATGCAACGAAACTTGTGTTGCATCATGCTTTAGAACATGTGTCACAGTAGCATTACTGTTACCTAACTTGTATAATATCTCATGTTAGACAGATGGTCACTCAATTCAGGTTGGTTAGAACATGAGAAAGATTTCCGAATTGTCTAGACGGCATCAATTGCGTGAAAGATGAGAACATAGTTGGTGTCATATCTAATAAATGTAGATGGGGACTCTTCAAGATGACTTGACTGATCCTCAGGCCTGCTGGAAACGTAACAGCTCTTTGAAGCTGCTCAGTACTCAGCATCCAGCTTCTTTCCCTTGTTGGTAAAAACTCGTGGTGGCCTAGCAACCCTAGACTAGGGGACAATGATACTTTAATTCTTAGGGTTAATTATATTTTAAATTTTATATTAAAAACATAGCTGATTTTTAATAATCATTTTGATATATTTTATTAGTTTCATTATTTATTCATAACTTCAAAATAAATTCTTATTGAAATTTCAATTCTTTCAGATTAAAAATAAATGAAAAATTAATAAAATATGACAAAGAATAATTTGATAACAAAATAATATTATAAAATAAATGAGAATTTGTTATATTTTATTAATTTTCATTTATTCATAATTTTAAGATGATATTGTATTAGAGTTTAACATTTTCAATATTATGTCATTTTTTAAATTAAAATATATGTGAAAATTAGCGAAATATAATATCAAAAATTATTTGAAAGTTAGATAATATTATAAAGTAATAAATTATAATTTTTAAAATATAAGAATTTAAATAAAAAATTGTATATAACTCTAATATTTATATTACAATATAACTCTATTGTAAGTGGAAGACTTTTGGCATTCATTTAGAAAAGGTCAAGCAACCAATTAAGCTTTTCTCCAAGTACTCTAGTGGCGATAGCTAGGATGTTGACACAAGTTCCCTTGTTAAAGTCTAAACCTAATCTCGAACAGATGAAAGAATGAAATATTACATTTCAGAATTCTATAATGTAACAAATTCAAACTTAGGAAGCAAAAATCAAAATTTGTAATAGAAAATATAGATTTAATTAGAAAAAATCTGTTTGATTAAATTTATTATTTATGTTTTTCTTCTTCTAATATTAATTTATGTTATAGAGGAAAAATAAGAAGAAATATAAAATATAGTAAAGATATGAATATCCTAATCTCACCAAATGATCATTAATTACCAATTTTTATTATTTTTAACAGAATTAGTAACATAATTTTGATTATATTGGATTTGATTTAGAATTTAGATATACTACTTAATAATCAATTATTAAAAAAATTCATATGAAATTAGTCAAATAATAGTATTTAAAAAATTTATAAACTAATTCAATTTTAACTTTGATCAATTAAATACTATAATTTAAAATTATATGAAAATTTTATATTCTATATACATTCTTATTTATATTTTTATATACTTCTTTATATATAGGTAATTAAATCAACTTAATACGACATTTACACCAAATTAAACCTAAATTCCTACAAGTAACATGTTTCCTTCTTCATTCCTTCTCTTCGATTTGATCTTTGATATCGATTTGAGTTGGATTATTTTGGACATTTCACAAAATTCAACATAAAAAGGGAAAAAAAAAACACCTTAATGTCTTTACGAGTGACCCAAAGGTCTTTCCCAAAGAATAAGATAATGACAAATTGGGCACCACCCCGATTAGTCCTCGAAGAGCTAAAATTTGAACGTTGGAAGTAGAAAAAAGCCATCACCAGATGACGCCTTTTCGCGACTAATCCAATTCCAAAGTCCTCTCATTCTCATCACACATCTTTCGTTGCGTTTGTCGCGTTCATGCACTCTCTTTTCTCTATACAAAATTTGTCTTTTCTTTATTGGAAGGAAAGAGTTGGGAAGTACCAATTTTGGTAACGTATTATTTAATAATTGGCTTAAAGTACGGACAGTTTTAATTTTAATTTATTTGTAAAATTATATTTTATTAATAGAAACTTTTATTTTTTAATTATGACATATATGTGAACTGCGTTTTCCTTTTGATAAATTTTCAAGGATCACAAATTTATTTTTATTTGCACTGTATAAATTATTAATTATATATAACATTTTGTAAATTACGTATATTAAGTAAATAAATAATAAACTCAATCAATAATTATATTAATTTTGTTTTCAAAAATATACCAATCATAAAGTCCTAGATAAATGTCAACTTTGTGATCACTTATTCAAAAGTTTAAAGCTTTAACCTTTGAAAAAAGGTTTAAAGTTTAAACCACAAATCAAAAAATGCAACTCATTTTTGACGTTTGAAAAGATGACAATAAAAAAAGATTGTATACTTAATAATTTATGATATTTACAAAAAAGTTAGGGAGAATAATGGTTTGGTCTGAAATTCTTAAATTCAAATTTACTTGAAATGTCAGGAATTTCAAATCGGACAATTATGAGGGCATTCAAAAATTTATAATAGTGTGCAACCTTCTCCTCTTGAGTTAGCTTTTGGGGTAAGTTAGACCTTTCTAACATGATATCAGAGCCAGTTTATCTCGATGATTTAGGGCGACGTCCGGTTATATCCCTTTGTCCAATATATCCATCAAATATCCAGTACTACTCTGAACTAGGGGGTATGTCAGGAATTCCATATCAAATAATTATAAGGGCATTTAAGAATTTATAATAGTGTGCAAATCTCCCCTTCTTGAGCTAACTTTTAGGATGATTTAGGCCTTTCCAACGCGAAGCTTAATTCTTTAAATAAAATAATGTCATTTTATTTACAATAATTAAATCTCAAGTCGATCTAAACCTAGCTTTGGTACATGAATCGGGGCAATCTATTGTCATTATTATGAAAAATAATAAAAACAATAAATAATCCGAACTATACCCCAACCCTATATTGGCAATATGAACGTAGAGCGAGGTTGGGATTAAAAAACCAAAAGAAAAAACGGTGCTTTGCGTGGGATATAAGTAATGTCCACGTCGGAAATTACGTGGAACTGCGTCAAAGTAGGACCCACTTTAGATCTTTGTAATCTATGTACCAAATTTAGTCATCTGTCGCCCTGGTTCCTGGAGGCTTATTTCCTACGCAAACTCTGACTCAGAGCCAACACGCTTCAAACTTTAATGATGTTTGTTTGACATCTTTCTTACAAGTTGCTGTATTATTGTACTTTAGTTACATATAATTTTCAATATTTTAGATACTTTAATACATTATATGGTCACCATTATTGTAAGAAAAATAAACTATAAAGTATTTAATTTTTAAAGATTAATTTTTTAAATTCCATGTAAATTAAATTAAAATATCATTTTTATTAATATGACTCATAAATAGATATTTATGTGAATTATGAAATTAAAAATTTTATAAAAGTCGTGACAACGACTATTCAATCTAGTTGTCCAACTTGATTCTAGTTTGAGAAGATATATTGACGCGTATTGTTCGGAACAATAATTCTAGGATGAAATGTTATAAGTAGATTTTACGGTTGAAAACGTTGCAGATATTTTAGATTGTTCTTTAACTATATCTGACACAATAACTTATTTTTGACACATAATGTTAAAACCAAACACAAAATATTAGAAAATTATTGTGCGCATTTAGTGATTTATTACTCAATGTTTATTTTGAAAATAATAATTATGGATTTTATTGGTACTTATTTGTAATTATTAAAATTTGTTAAGAGATAAATTCCGTAATTATGAGAAAAAGAAAAGCAACTTAGGGGTTAATTAAAGGGTAAAATGGGACTCTAGTCTAGACTAGAAGCCACGATCTTTGTCTTCAAAGAGAAGTAGTGTACACACTTGACAGGTGACAGGCGCCGCAATCCTTTTTCGGTTGGGCATTGTGGTGAGTGGTCAACATTAATATCACCCTCACGCTAAGCATCCCCACCATTCCCCTCAACTTGACTTTACTAAAAAGTTTGAGTCAGACGGAATTTAATTTTTAAAAAGTAATTTAAATTAAATTTAAAATTATTTTTCCGCTTAAAAAGATTTTTTAATAATATTGATTAGCTTATATTAGTAGAGTTTTTGTCAATAGAATTTTTTTTCTATAGATTTTTTTTAAAAGAATTTTTCTAATAAGCTTATTGACTGTTTGGCTGTCATTTTAAAAAAAACTTTTTTGAAGGCTATTTGTCAACATAAAAATAAAAATTACTTTTAATTTTAACTATATTTTATTTTATAATAAAAATTATTTATGCATATAAATATTATTTAAAGTGTGTTAAACAATATACAAAGCACAATATATTAATTATTATATAATTTTAAACCATACAAGATAAACGTGAAGATTATTTTGTGAGTATTGTGGAAATTATGTATAAAACATAAAGACAAAAGGGACTAAAAATATACTCATTAATTAATCTGAAAAATCTACTAAAAATTTGTAGTAGAGAAAAGTACTTATTAATCTTCCAAAAGTCCATCTAAACGGGCACTTAATTTACAATCACTATTCACAACTATTCTTTATATATACATGGGTATATTAATTAAATTATTCACTAATATAATTATTTAAAATTAAATAACTTAATTTAAGTAATTCATATTATTTTAAGTGTCTTTTTTGTTAATTATCATATTTAAACTTAAATTAAGAATATTTAATTTTCAATCTCTTGAATTGGACCGATTTCTCGCATCTATCCGTATGTAATAATTAATGTTAATTATTATTATCCTGTAATGTTGTGTAATAATCATTGTTATCATGTAATGGGTTGTTGTTAGAGGCTGTCATCATTAATTAACCTTATTTTTCACTAAGTCCTCCGTTAAAAAGTCATTGATCGGATAAGATCATCATAACCATTCTTTTAAGTCCACATAAATAATTTTACTAATTAAAATTTTTAGTATACGGTGTTAATTTTTATTAAATTAAAATTACTTAAATTATTATAAAAGGGAAGTGAAATAATGATTTAAGTCATATAAATTTATTAAAATATCATAATAAAGCTTAGTAATTTTTTTGATATTTTTAATAGAGTAATATATATTCTTTTATTAATAAATAAAATTATATAAATCTATGTGTTTCATTTTTAATATAAGAATTTATGTTAATTAAGTGTGTTTAATTTGTGTTTATCCTTAATTAAGCATCACTAACGACAAAAGCTTCAGTAAATTCCAAAAGCAGACATCTGAGACTGTGTCTCGTAAGTGAAAACTGAAAAAACCTCAGCAAATTAACTACCTCCACGTGTACGGTTCAACTTACAACTGTCGCTCATTAACTACTTTGTGCAGCTTCCTCGCAACAGCCCACTGGCATCGAACGAATCGAACTTCGAATCTAACGCAGATCGCTGCCATTCTTAAACTGTAATTACAAAGAGAATGGTAATAAGAACGAATTGGAAGGCCAAAACTGGAAACGACTAGTTCTACTGTTTCGAGATAGGAAGTAAACTATGGGCTTGAACTTGAAGGGGGTCTATATAAGCTGAGATAAGGCTAAGCTTAAGAACACAACAGAGACACACACACACACACACTCAATACAAACTGTTTTCTTTTCAAGTCTTCTTCTTTTTACTCCCTTATATTTGCTCTTTCCCGCTTCTGTGTATCCCTTTCTGTCAATCATCTGTCTTTCGACATTTCTGGGGCTTGTTTTCTTGTTGGGTTTTAATTGGAAACTGTGTTTAGATACAAGAGCAACCTTATAAAGATTGTTCCTTTCTGAAAGCCAGGTGGTTCAGAATAGAGATCCAGGTTGATTTTCTGTCCTTTTTAGTCGTTTTCATCAACTTTGAGGCTTGTTTTGAGCCCCTCCAGTTGGTTTTCTCTTCCAAGTTTAGGTCTTTCTGTTGTTTTTTCGGTGTAGAAAGTTAACATCTTTTTTCTTGGTTTTGTTTGTTTATTTTTTGGCTTAATAACAAGTTTGGCTTTAAGTTCTTTTGGTTGTTTATTGTTTCTTAGAAGGTATGGCAACAGCTATAGACGTTTATAGTAGTAAGACATCCTCTGTTTTCTCTGATTCTTGTAACGAGGAACTGATGAGAGCACTCGAACCTTTTATGAAGAGTGCTTCTTGTTCCTCTGTTTCTGATTCTTCTTTTTCTTCTGACCCTTCTTGTTCTTATACCTCTGCAATGTCCTCGCAGCCCAATCTTTACCCTGACTTTTGCTCCCCTTCGAGCACCTACATGTTTTCTCAGGGGTTCGAGCAGACGGGTTCAATTGGGCTGAATCACCTTACCTCATCACAAATCTTGCAAGTCCAAGCACAAATTTATGCTCAGAAGCAACAGGAGTTGGCTAATGTTGCTAAAGGATCAGTAGTTTGTAACCAAAGGCTCAACTTTCTGGGTCCAAAACCTGTCCCCATGAAACAGTCTGCTTCACCTCCAAAGTCAACAAAGCTGTACAGAGGAGTGAGGCAGAGGCATTGGGGAAAGTGGGTTGCTGAGATCAGACTCCCTAAGAACAGAACAAGACTCTGGCTTGGCACTTTTGACACAGCCGAAGAAGCAGCTTTGGCTTATGATCAGGCCGCTTTTAAGTTAAGGGGAGAGTTCGCTAGGCTCAACTTTCCAAATCTTCGCCGTCAAGGAGCTCATGTCTCTGGAGAATTTGGTGTCTACAAGCCTCTCCATTCCTCTGTTGATGCGAAGTTGGAAGCTATTTGTCAAAGCTTGGCTAACTCTCAGAAGCCGGGGAAAACAGGGCAGTCCTCTTCTCGTTCTGATTCAGAGACCACTCTGTCATCCCCTTTACGTGCGAAATTGGAAGGTGATTATCCCCTGGAAAGTGAACTCAAAAGGGAGTTTGAAGTCGAGAATTACAAGGTGGAGAACTTGTCTTCATCCCCAGCTTTATCAGATGAGTCCATTCCAGGATCTTTTTCACCTGAATCTGAGATTTCCTTCTGGGATTTCTCCAATTCTTCACAGTGGGATGAAACAGATTACTTTGCCTTGGATAAATACCCTTCTGTTGAGATTGACTGGGCAGCCATCTAAAGACTCAAATTATCATGTATCTTTGGTCTTCTTTTTCCTTGCGGTCATATTTGGATGTTTGTTTTAGTGTCATCAGTAGCTTCTGCAATGGAATTTTTGGCATTTGCAGAGGTCTGAGTTAGGTGAATGTATGTAGAGTAATTGGTATGTCAATATGTAAGAGCTCAACCCTCCATCTTGGTCTGGCAGGTACTTTTTGATCCTTGCTTTGCCATGGAAGGGTCTCTGAGTTTAGTTATGTAATGTAATATTTTAGGAATGTAATCAAGGTTTTCGGTGTTATGTGAAATCAAATTTATTTATGTGTAGAAATATATAATGTGTTATTAATGTATAATAATTAGATATTCTACTGTTATATAAATAAAAAATAAGATTTAAATTCATTTTATATTATATCGTGATTTTTTTTCATTTTTCTTAAATAATGATTTTTAATATTATTTTTATTACATTAAAAATCTTATTTTCAATCAAACCATTCCTATCGACCATGTACAAGCCATATTAGATTTGACCAATTGTCCATCCTACTTTTTTTATGTTCTTAACAGCTTATCTTTGTCTCGATTCAAGTATTAAGATGCTATTATTACTGCCTAGAGAGTTAGACATCTAACTTGTAATTGCAACGATTCAATTATAAGCGCGGAGCTCCTCTCTTAGTAAAATCTTTTAGTGGCATGTTTCGATCTTCTTCCCCGTTACTTAGAAAGATTGAACCATCGGTTTAGGTACAAAATACTATTATTACCGCAGACAAGTAGACATCCAACTTGTAATCGACCTGAGCTATATTCTCCCAAGAGGAGTAGAGCATGCACGAAGGAGTATCAATGCAAATAGTCAAAACGTTTTGATAATGACTTCTTCTTATGAATAAGTATTGATTTTAAGTTCAGCAATCTTTCTTGACCAACTGGTTATTGCTTCATCTGCACGGTAAGTGCGTTTTGAATTTTGAAAAGAAAGTGAATTTAGCATACATTCAACTTAAATTTTTGTATAAAATAATAGACAATAATTTAATAATTAATACGAAATCTTCAAAGAAGTTTAAGAGATTCGAATTGCTCATATCAACGAAGTCATGAAGGTGACAAAAAGTAGGCGTGTGACTGATTCAAATGGCATTTTTTCCAAGTTGCGGTCCTCTTAATATTTCCAATCATGTCTATTTTGGAGCATTAATTATCATTCCAAAACGTTTCACGTCAAATTATTTGAATCAATTTTGTCATTCGTCTCGAATTTAATTAATTCAATAATTGGATTATGAAAATTTTTGAAGACTCGACTCAAACAATAACAAAATGATATTATTTTAATTAAAATAGCATTAATTTTTATTTTTATTATTAAAATAAGAAAAATAAAAAATAAAACAATTTCAAGCTTCAAGTTAGACTTAAGTTAAGGAACAATGACATCATTTTCATTTTAATTAAATTGATATTAATTTTAATTTTTAATTAAAAATAAAAAAGTTTAGGCTAAGTGGGCTTTTGGCTACTAGGCCCAATTGAGGACAGGACAAGCTTGCTCACAGTACTAATGTAATAATAATAAGGGTAAAGGATATTGTTATAAAAGATAGAAATAATATGGTGTGCCACTAATTATAGATAGTTACATGTGTATTAGGATGGTTTGGTTTTACCTACACATATGGAGTAGATGGTTACATGTGTATTAGGATGGTTTGGTTTTACCTACACATATGGAGTAGATGGTCACATGTGTATTAGGATAGTTTGGTTTTACCTACACATATGGAGTAGATGGTCACATGTGTATTGGGATGGTTTGGTTTTACCTACACATATGGG